>JANZLQ010000095.1:6845159-6856634 GCA_026212715.1 Elanus axillaris | reverse complement strand
AGTGTGTTATCAACATTCTTCTCATACTGAACCCAAAACATAACACTATACCAGCTACCAGAAAGAAAATTAACTCTGTCCCAGCCGAAACCAGTACAGATGTGTAAGAAACACATTTCAAAATCTATCTGGTGACTTAAATTACTATCACAGCTGAAGGTGTGTCTGCACTGGTATTTTCCTCCCCTTGCCTCTTTTCCCCCCTCAACATGGGTGCTAGGAACACCGGCTTCTACCCTATTTACCCACTAGTTCACTCTCTAGCTCAGGACAGGTTGCTGTTGCCTTAGTTAACTTCACTTAACCCTGCAAAGACACATCAGATTTTCTGCTAAAGAGTGTTTATACAATCATATTTGTTATATTCAGTTAATCTCCCTCATCTCCTCCTTGTGCTGAGCTGAACCCAAACCAAACAATATCAAACAAGAGCCTCATTTACAATGAGAAGTGTTTGTGCGGGGGAAGCAACATCCATGGTGGATGCATTTCAGGAATTCCTTTGTCACTGGTGTGTACACCAACGTGCTCTGTAGAGCACACATACTGTGACTGCACAGGAGCTCCCCTGAACCCACAGCTTCACTGGGTGCCTGTGTTTGGATCCATGTATTAGCAATACACAAAGACGGATCTACGTATTAGCAATACACAAAGACAGGACACATTACAGAGAATGCTAATCAAAGAATTGTTTCTACAAAGGTCAGGATACTGCAATGAACTTCCCCTTCTGTCATGTAAAGCAACACGCTATGAACATCAGCCTGCTGGGATAGCAAGCTTTATGTGAACTTGCAACTTCTACTAAAGCCAGTGAAACTGCATCCAGTAGGAATATTTGGTTTGCTCACCATATCTGCACTATGCATACACTTGAGATCACTGAGACAATAAAGGCAACTTCACGTTTCTAGTTGAAACCAGCCCAGGCCAAAACGAATGTCATGATTAGTGGCTTAAGTGAATTAAGATTACAGCACTTGGAGACTTGGAATGAGACCAAACCACCACCACAATTGATGCCTTTGTTGACAGAGGAGGCCAACCCCATCCATCTGCTAGCATGGGATGATCTGTTCAGGTCAGAATTAGGGCATGCTGACAACACTGATTCCCAGGACCTGGGAGCTTGGACTGCTGCTAACTGACTTTATGTTTTTGAGTATGTAAGTACACACTTATGTGCAATAACCTTTGTGGGAGTGTGAAAAGGCAAAGAAATAATGAAATCCTATTCTTTCTGCACAAAAAGACAATAAACTTATGGCCGTTACCTTTAAACTTTGAACATAAATTACTATAAGTGACTCAAAAGACAGACTAGGAAAGGCTACTAAAGAAACTGTCCTATAAAGGTCAAGAAATCATATCCTAAAAATATTAACAGTTGACACACCTGATAAATAGGTCCTATGGTGTGATTTGATGGTGACTTATGTTCTGAAGTTCCCAAGGGAATGGAAAAGGATTTATGCAGATTTAACTCCATTGCACTGCATAGTACAGCCCGTAAGTCCATTATTGTACGCTTGTAAGAAAGGCTTCTTTATAACAGCATAGCTCAGGAGCCTTTGATGAGCCTCCAACTCCTCTACCTAGATAGAAACTGGAGGGGGAAAATAAGCTTAGCATACAAAGGTTTCAGCACTTCTAAAATAGATAGCATGTACCTTGCTTTTGTGCAGATTATCACATTGCTGATTATCACCTCTGAGATCAGAGTAAAATAATCAGGAATTCAAAATCCCAGGATTAATCCTAATTACTGAAATACAGACTCACTGTCAGAATAAAAGTGAGGTAGCTTTTATAGGAATAGTATGTTTCAAACACAGACACTACAAACAACCTCAGTGAAGAAAATGATTCTCAGGGGTAGTGCCAGTAGTTTTAATAGGTAATATAAACTGTATCTGAGCACAGTGTAAAGAGGTAAGATGTTTCTATAGTAGGCTGAAGAGACAAGCGGCATCAGGTTTTATAGTAACAAATAACTAAGCTTCATGTCCCACAACTTGAGTCATCTGTATGTGTTAGGAATGGATTTCTTCACCCAAGTTCAGAGCTATCCTGGCATACCTACAGTTTGTTCTTAAACCTTTCTCAGAATACTTAATATTGGCACAGCTCAAGATAGCATACCGGACAGAAAGGACTAGTACTCTTGGGCTTCCAACACATCATTTTTCTTAGATTCATGATTGCTATGTCTTGCTCACCCACTTAAAAAAATCAAAATTACCATCAAACTGGAATAAGAAAAGCATTTTCTTCCCTCAGTCAGACTGGCAGGACTTCAGCTGAATTTGTCTTTCTGTAAACACAGCAAATGCTCACTTGCTGCAGTCATCTGAGCATACCTCACCTAATTAATTTCATAGCTTTGCAAGATATTGTTTTGATGGTACTTCTGTTCTCTACCTGATATGCCCAACAGGCCCTGCTGCTGAGAACTGAAGTCCTTTAACTCAAGTAACTTGGCTCATTTTGGGTAAGTGTGAATCAATGTTAATGGCCCATGTTAAACAGGAGATCAAACTGGATGATTTCACGATTCTCCTTGGCCATAAACTATAGGAAACTTGTGATACTTTCAGGAGGAGTCAGGAAGCTTTTTGATTGTTTTTAAACCATCTTCATGGTCATACTTTCTAAAGTTTCAGAATTTACAAACTAAGATCAGATGTTTAACAACAGTCAGGATATAGGTTGTTGGGCCTCATTACATTCCTTTTTTTTTTGTTTTAACTATCTAGCGCTTGTAAAATGACAGTGTTTTAGTGGTATCTGTACACTGACACAGTGACATTCCCCCACTCTCAAGTCTGGTTGAGCACAGAGAGACTAGTTTCCAAGAGACTGATGTACACAATACAGTAAGGGTTTTCTACTCCCAAACAAACCACATTCCTGTACCTGTCATTACACACATGAGAAATCAAGAAAATATTGTAAAGGCTCATTCCCTACAGCAGCTTTTATGCCCAAGCAACTTTTGTAACAAGTTCCCTTCCCAGGGACACTTAACACCTCCGCACAGAGGGTTAGCAATTCCTCAGCAAGGTCAGCCCTTGACTGTCTTGACCTTTGTACTCCACCTAGCTCATCCAGCCCAGCTTCTTATGATCAGTAGTACTTAGATGCCTCTTAAATGTTAGTTAAATGTCTCTAAAAGTTGGTCAGAGATGCACAAATCCTTTAATAAACTTGAATAAGACATAACGTAACCCTGGGATTCCAATTCTTACTACCATTTTATACAGATTCTGGACAACAGTAACATACAAAACAACTATGACCACCACCTACTTGTGGCATGATGGCGCTGGAAGGCATTGATACTGTTGCAGAGCTGAGCATGAAGGGAAAAACTCCACGTGGCAAGGTAGGAAAGGTGTACAACGGAAACAAGGTTGGTGTAGTCCAACTCCATCTGAGTAAAACATTGTTCTACTGTGTATAGCTATGTGAGACACCATGAACCACGTGCCACCTCTAAACACTACAGTTATACATCTTTCCTGACACGACAACCATATGGTTGCTAGAAATGTTTATGCAGATTAATCCAGAGAAGAAATTAATACAACCTTTTAATGACCTTTCGTCAAACTTAAGTCTGAGGCCATCTGCCAACTTTTCCCCCTACTGGTACCAACTTTGGTGCCTTGCAGGTCTTCTCTATCCATGAGACAAATCCATGATTTACCCTGGACTTAAAGTGGAGAAATGCTGAAGCATTCACAGAAAAATCCTGACCCAAGGAATTTGCTGTGTACTTCAAATGAATCAGAAATCAACTCACAGATCATACTGAGAGTTTGCCAAAATGGGTCCACCAACTGCTCCATACCAGTCAGTATCCCAAAGGCCAACATTAAATATGGACATGAATCAAAATACATCCTTGCCAACTGTGCCATTTACTTCCTTATATTAAGTCACAAAAGGATATTAGAGCTACAGTGATTTTTAAGATGAGAATAGGTATACAGAAGATTTAGTTTTGTACTTTTATCAGCAGCAGTCGTAAGGCAGACTACCCCTTTTAAACTGAAGAGAGATAAAACCTTAACTTACATCTGCTTACAGGAAGAGTTCACAGTACTCATTTACATCAGCACAAAAGCAGTCTGTGTTCATATTTATGGGTTAAAAAGTGCAATGTCAGAGACTTCAAACAGACTGGTGCCACTGAAGCCCATCACGTAGACAACCAGGAGGAACATCCATGGAGTCAGAGTGGCAGGATGCTTCACCCTGCCTTGCTGAAACCCTAACGTGCTCCCTCCTTGTGAAACCACCAAACCTTCTTGTCCTTCCCTCTGCTCCACTCCTAAGCCAGGGCAGAAGTTGTCTTCAAGTGTTGTGACACTAAGACATTATTCTGGCTACTGAAGACCTGAGTTTCCATGTTAGAGTTCTTCAGATCGTTTTGTACTACTGAAAATTTTATTTTCTCTTCACTGATGAGCATCTCTGATCTCAGGGATGAGCTGGTCATGCCCTTAGCTTGGCAGAGAGGAAAGAAAAGAAAATATTACTAATAAACACAGGGAAAACCAGACATCAAAGTAAGAAATGAGAGCAGCTGAAGAAGAACCTGTTCTTGGTGTACCTAAAGCAGCAATGTGCACTCCTGATCTCAAACAGTTTAATAATTTAATAAATTGAAGTTGACTTTTGTTAGTCAGCAAATACATATGCCTGTTAGCAAAACCCAGGACTTGCAATTTTCTTTAAAGATAGTTTTCTAATAGCAAGGTTATTAAATATTCCCTTTTGTTTGACGCATTTTTCATGCTCTATGAAAAACAAAGATTAAAAAAATATCCAACAATGACATAGCTTTGTTTAAGAAGGTCAGTTAAAATACTCCCCTTTTTTTCTATATGGAACATAACATCTTTATACTCTATTGGTTTTAGAGCTAGTTTGAAAGCGAGTGATGTACAACATTGTCCTGTCACACCATCTACATCAATAATTACCCTGTCAGTCTATGTACACATTACCAGTTGTAATGCAGTTCAGACTTCCCTACTTTTTGCATTAACAGTAATGGGTGAGGTCAGGGCAGGGAATTTGCCTTTCCTGTAGCTCAGAAATCGAACTGAACTCCAATCTCTGGCACAGTTGAGAGCAGAGCTCTGTTCCTCAACACAGATCCTCTACCTCTGCTTATATCCAGGGATGCCTACTGTGAAAACCTAGGTCTGGTTACAGACAGCCTTTAAAATCTATCATGATCCACCATGTTCCCCCATGATTAGTGACGCATGATGCTTTCAAGGCAATTCTGATTCAGGCAACCCTTAGGAGAATAAAACTCTCAAAGGTAACAGCTGACCCAGCACAGACTGGTAGCAATGTAGCTGGGAATCAGTGAAGTTCAAACACACACACTATGGGAAGAAAGAAGAGTGTCAAGGATGAAATGAGTCAGGAGGTTAAGGCGGCACAAGCTAGGCATGAATCAAGTTAGCTAATTAACCCTGAGAAATTCAACTTTTAAAAGGAAAACTTGTTCACTGCCCTAGATCAGTGATTCTGAAGCCTTGTGGGCAAACAGATTTTTGAACAACTTTCAAACTTTCTCACGCAGCCACACAGCTGACAAATTGATGCATTTAGCTGCTGAATACAGCTCTGGGGGCCTACAATGGCCTTGCTGAGCAAAGGTGCACAGCTGGGGAACAACTGCCTTAGCCTTCCTCCACTAAAGTGTGACTTATTACAAGTAATTTGTCAATAATGCAGGTATCAGTCTGGCCCTGTCAGCTGTGTGCCTAAGTGGCACGGCCTAATTCCCATTACTTGGGAATCCCATGGGCACACTAGACCTCACTTTCAAGCCTTGACTTACGAATCCTATCCCCCATGCTCTGACTTCACAGAGACCGAAGAGCTGTTCTCTACAGAGACACAGGTAATAACTATATTCTCCCAATCTGTACTAATACAGTCGTGCTTCTTTATTTCTAGGCTTTTGGTCTAAATATGCTGCAGCTTTATTAACATCAACTTTCTCCATTAAACATTCAGTGATAAAATACTCCAGATTGCAGCACACAATAAATCAATCATACCTCCCATTGTGATTTGTAACTCAGCAGTTTGAAAGCATCTTGGAACAATTTCTGCACAGATACTTTTTAGACAAGAGACATTTTCTTTTTATTGAATCAAAATTTATTTGACTATTTTTGGTTTACAGATGCAAACGACAGTTTTCTAGACTCTCTTCAAATCTGTGGCACTGTGATTCTGAACTGTTAAAAATTAGTTTCTAAAAAGAATTAATTGTTTTCACTAGCAGTAATCTCACTTAGTACAAGCGTACCAGGCACAATCACCTTGGGCACTTGTCTAATTCTTATAGAAGCAGCTGAGCACAGCACAGCACCAAGACCGATTTATCTGTTTCTCTTCCCATGTATTACTTTCTAGAATCCTCTATAATATGCATACCAGAGTGCTCCATCCCTATTACAGCAAATCCAGAAACAAATTCCAGAAGAAGCTTACTTCATACACATTCTGGCACATTTAAGCTCCTGACTTTTTTACTACTTCTGAAGCAAATTAATGCTCAACTCAAAATTAGGTTTGCTTTTAAACCACAGTTTAAAAAACAGTTCACCAGACTGTATCACACAATCAACAAAAATCAGTTACCAGATGTCAGTCTGAACTTGAAAACAGAAAAAAATATTTTGTAACTACTGAAAGCAATTATAAAAATCACTTAAGTTAGAGAAATGCCTTGCAAAGGTGGGTCTGTTTTACAGGGCCAGTACACAGACCAAGTTGAGAGCACTAAACAGACTACAACAAACATCCAGAATGATACTGGGATGAACCCACTGGCCAGCTACCTTGGCAAAAGGAGTGTTGTGGGAACAAAAGATACAAAAAAACCCTGTAATAATCCTCATAGTAAGTGGCTATACACTGTGCCCATTTAGCAGTCATATAAGCCAAGAAATATGTATGTGGGGCCAACCTCCATCTCCAGTTCTTCCCAACAAACCCCACTTCCACTAAGGCAACAGGAGAGTACTTAGCCTGTAAAGTGAGATGTAAAATAATATAAACTGGCTGATAACAGACATGTAGACTGTATAATATAAATTTTCCTGTGGCAGTACCTGTCTCTCGCTCTTATCACTCAAGCACTAACGAGGAAATTGTCAGATATCATAGTACTATCCTGAAGATAAGTGTAGTTTGATATCTGATGAACTCCTAATTAATATACTGTTAATTGCATAACCTTCCTTCAATACAGTAACTTTTCTATTCATCAAGGCCATGGATTAAACAGCTTCTCTGCTTTAGAGTATCCTTGTAATTAATAATATATTCTTCCCACTTCTAAATATAACCTATAATGAGATGCTTTAAAGAATCCAAGCTGCACCTTTCACCAAGTACTTTTGATCAGAAAAAAACGAGCTAGAGTTTGTTCAGACAACAGAGCCTGCTTTAACTGTGACTGTCAGCTTCCCAGTGGGCAGCAAACCTGCCAACAGCAGAAAAAACCTTCCTCTAAAACCAGCGTCTCTATCTCTGGGGATATTCTGTGCAGATCAGAGATTAAGGGAAGTATATATATATATTAGATATGGATAGTATAATATCTATATATAATATATAGACATATATTAGATAACATCTGCTCAGTGAAGAATAATTAACTCCATGAAAACTCTGCCATCAACCTGCCTATTAGGCAGTAAGATAATACACTGTGCAAAATCCCACCAATTACATTTTCCATCCATGTGACATGTCATCTCTGATTAAGGTTTTTCCTTGTTTCCATCTGTTGAGGAAAGAGAGTTCTCCAAGGCAGGTTTCTTGATACCTATGACTGTCTTTGGACATCTACGAATGATGACCCACTGCTGGAGAGGAGGAAGGAGAGTGGCTCTCCCCTGCCCATGAACAAACTATTTTCCCTTAACCAAACAAGGCTATTTTTGCCCTGCAAATTCCTTCCCAGTGATCTGGATGCACAGCTAATTCCCAGATAGAGTACCTCCTGGTGTCAGAGCTTACTGTGGCTTGCAGCAGCTGGGCCAAATGTCTTTACAGATAAACTGTGCAGCGTCACCAACATTTGTTTGCACCAACTGAAAGAAGTTCCCACATTTAAAAGCTACAAGACCATTAATATCAGCCGAATGTTTGCACAGCAAAGGGTTGTCATTTCTACATCAACACCCCTTTACATGACAGCATATCTTTAAGACAGGTATCTATTTTGATTTAAAGACTTCAATTGGTAAAGACTTCTGGACAAGTGAGTCCATTTCTTTATTTACCACTGCTGTTAAAAGCTCTAACTTATCTCCAGTTCTAGTCTTTATCTCTAGTTTTCTTCTTTAGTTTCGGCTTCTGTTCACTGGATCAAATTATGCTGTTTCGTGCTAAGCTAAAGAAACAACTGTGTGATGAAACCACTTCTCTAAGGAGACAGGTGTAAATTGATAAAGGCAACTCTTGACCCTCTCCAATAAATCAAATACCCTTCTAATAACGCATATTTTCCAACTCTATAATCATGTGAGACTTGTAAGATTATTCACAACCCCTTGTCTAATAACCTTTCCACTTTGTATAGCAGCTACCCATGCCTTTTACCATCTCAGTCACCTACCCTTCAATTTTTTTAATATGGCCTCTAATTATTTTGTAAAGTACATTTTTATAACCTTTATGCTTAAGTCAAATCACGTATCACAAAATACACAGACAGTATCTTATTAACAAGGTCACGATTCAATCAATAAAGTGGAAAGTGAGACAACTCCTGTTTTCCCTATCATGTTGACACAGATTTTTAATTTTTTTTTTTAAATCTCTATGTATTATATTCCATTATCAGCCTTTCTATGGTTTTGTCCAGAACTAATAACAGCATGATCAGCACATACAGCTCTTAGAGTTGTTCAGTTAGGAACTGAAGTCTTGGACTGTAGACCTTCTACAGCAGGTTCTATACCATGCTCTGTTTAACCTTTTAAATTACCATGAAAATACCAGCTTTTACTAACTTACTGAAACTTCCACCAATGTTCAACATCTGTAAAAAACCCCAGTAATTAAAGTTTTTTAAAAAAGAAGAATCAAACCACATATTGGAAAACTCATTGGTTGTGTCTTTCAATGAGAGTTTGCCAGTACTTCTGTTTTAAAAACACAAAACTTTAATAGCTGCTGTTTAGTAGTGGGCACATCGTTAAACGTGCAAATGTATCTTTTTCCTCCTCCTCCTGAACAGAAATCAGGAATACTCTTAGTGTTTTCTGATTTTCTGCTACTGTAGCTTACTGCTTCTCTCTCATTGACCAGTATCGCACTACATGGATTTGCTTTTCATACAGCTAAAGAACTCCTTACAATTCTTAATATACCTGGCCATAAATTTTTCATACATACTTCTGGCTTTCCTTATTCAATATCTTTGTTATCTAACTACCCCTTGTACCTAGACTGTAATTGTTTCAACTTTCAATATTATAGGTTCTTATGCTGATTTCCTATGGAAACAAAGTTTCCACACACAATAAAGAAAACCCTAAGAATCTATTTCTCTTCCCTCAAATTCTAAATGCAGTGGCCAAATCAACAAAAATAAAAAGACAAGAGGTCTCCAGGAGAGTTCCTATAAGGTCAATGAAAACATATGACTGGGCAGAATACTCTGACAGAACAAAAGGCTGCCATGTAAGGTCAACCTGTATTGGAAGACAAAGAATCCATGCAGGAGGAAGCTGGGGAAAACTTTTAACTGGAATTCTTACCCTCTCATGCACCAAAAAGTCAATCAAGGCTAGGACATAAATGAACATGGAGGGGAGTGGGAGGGAAAAAACAACCAAAACCAAACCCACACAAACAAAAAACCCCATATCAAACTTCACCAGTTCTGGTGCTCCTGAAGCTGTTTGCTAACCCAGTGGTTAAATTATCCTTATTTGCAAGAATCTGACCCATTTAGCAGGGGGTGAAAAAGCTCACAGAAATATAGTGTAATGCACTAGTTCTTAAAGGGCGATACATGGCTTTTTAATGTTTTCAGCAGGAAGACTTTCTTTGTGCCCTAGCATAACTAAAAGAGGTAGACTAGATCTCTGAGACAAAGTTCTGTCATCTGTGTAGTACATAAGATTGCATTTGGTCTAGATAAAGTAATTTCTATGACTTTCAAGTTGAAAGTACACCTCATTTCCTATGCAGGTCAGCTATAATTTCCTATGCAGCCACCTAAGACTTGAAGGAGTCTGATGTCAGAACTTTAAATAACTTGCTGCACTTGCAGTGCCTAACCCTTCCAAAACCTTCTCTGATGAGACAAAGTTGTCTTTATGTAGGTTTTTCCACCTGCCAACTGCAGGAGAGAAGACATGCAGAGCTCAAGGGGAAAGGGTCTAGCAGACTGCGAGAGCTTCGCTGTAAGACTCAAAGCACCTGCCCAACCCTGCTTCACACTGAAGACAAGAGTAACAAGAAGCCACCATCCCTGTCTGCTAACATCAGGGACATGGGATGACTGGCAAGCACATGTACATCTTCCATTAATCATCCTATGCCTCGCAGAAAGGTCAGCTATACCGCTGTGAGTCAGCTCCTCTGCAGCATGGGCATCTGTGCCATCTTCCCCGAAGAAAACAGATGCCAGTCTGCTAATCTGCTTTTAGAAGAGGGAAAGGACAGCCTGGCAGAGATTTTCATCTGTGTCACAATTACAGTCTAGTCCGGGAGCAAAAGACACTTCTGGTGATCCAAGGCTAGTGTTAATAACAAAGGCTAAGCTGAACCAGTATAACCTTCAAAATGTAAAGGAAATAATCTCTTATGTTTGCCCTAAAAAGCAATTGGAAGTATGAGAACTGTCTGAATACCTAAACCTAAACTGAACACCTACTTCATTCTGTTGGCTTAAAAAAAAAAAAACACCCCAAAAACCAAGAACCACAAAACAAAACAAATGAGTAGCCATGCAAAGTCAGCAAAATCAAATATCCATTTCTTACTGTTTGAAATAACCCCAATCGTGATTGGTTATGCCTAGAGAATTGTTGCTCATAACAATGTTCAAATGTATTTTGTGATTACATCAGCCTTTTCAATGAAGGTAAAACTGTGAGGTCACACAAAAGAACAAAACCAGCCTGCAAGTCACCCCAGCATCCAGATTCCAGCACTATTTTGAAATAGTCCCTAGTCTCAACAAACCCAGGTGTACAGAAAATCAAATGCAAATTCTGTGAGCATATTCAAGAAGACGATATAACATGCTTTTGTTGACTTTCAATCAACAGAACAACCTGACTTGCTCTGTCCAGTCTCTTTACTGTCTAGGTGTCGTGGTTTAACCCCAGCCAGCAACTAACACCACGCAGCCGCTCACCCCTTCCCCCACCCCAAGTGGGATGGGGGAGAAAATCGGGGAAAAAAAAA
>JANZLQ010000095.1:6825281-6835792 GCA_026212715.1 Elanus axillaris | reverse complement strand
GGGGCGGGGAAGGAGAAGACCCAAAATCCTTTCTGTTACTGCCTTAGGTCCTAAAACCTGGTATCTGGCTGTGCCTGCCTGATTTGGCCTACTTTTTTCTTTTGCTGCTTGAAGGTCAATGGCCCTGTGTATGCGATGATCTCAATGACACAGTCCGCCCTTCTCTAGGATAAGTTCTCCAAGGTCAGGGAACAGTTTATTAAGTCACTTTCCACAAAAGCACAGTAATGTCACGAAACTCAGTCATGCAGGAGATCTATATTAGAGAATAATAATAGTGACAAAATATCTTTTGGGGTGAACAGAGAGCTAGGAGAGGACTGTGCATTTGGAGGCAAGCAATACTGTCAACACTACCAACAATTACAGAATTTTGCATTTGGGCAACTTAATAGAAAATGAGGACAGAACTGATCACCACTGTCAGAGATCAGCATACACAGCAGCAGCACACAAAGTGCCTAGGACCATGGAAAATACCCATTAAAAATATAACTGTCAAGTTTGGATACATCTCCCTGAACAACTCATGACATGTACTTCAAAATAAAAAGGACTGCATGAACTGGAACTGTATTTCAAACCAACATTCAGGGTTTGATTTTATATTCCATTTCCATTTTAAAAAAAATCTATTTCCAGGGCTGCTGCTTATTAAACCTGCCCTCTTAAATAATTGCCCTATTAAATGCAGTATGAATTCAGGTTTCTTCTTCTCTTTTTCTTCCTCATAACACCCTACTATACCTTTCTGTATAATAATTTCTGCTCTTAACTAGGAGAATGTCACATATCTGATAAAGGAATGTGGTGAGTTCACGCTGCCTGCATTCCTCGATCTCATTATACATACAATGTCCTAAGGCAAGAGTTTGCCAGCTAAGATTTTCACTTGCTCTATCCCTTTAATTTGTGTTTCCATCAGTGCTGTTACTGTTTGTTAGCATTTGTTTTTATTTTTCTCTAGAGATTTTCTGTTTAAGTCACTGGTTAAATAATCAAAATACTTCAGAGGGAAATTTAAAATTTCCATCTTGTAAAGAAGCAGAGTGATTCAGTACCTGAGCTGGAACAGCATTAAGTGGATAACGCTCATTTTGCTGGAGGTCTCAGTTAGCTCAGTAAGAAAAATTACTTCCCTTCCCCCTCTCAGTTTCAGGAAACTGGATAGGAAAATAGTGGGGAATCTTTTTATATGCATATGCAAAGTCTGTATATAGCAGCAGCAGCTGCACCGCAGCTCCAGTGTGATCATCAAGCCACACTGGGTTGCTTTTAGTGAAAACAATGAAAAATACATCCAGGGCTCTGGCCATGGTCAGGTCTCCGATGGGAGAGTATGTGTAGGCTACCAAAGATCTGCTGCAGTTAGAAGAGACATGCTGCTGATAACCTTGCTGCAAACAATTTTAAGATCCTCAGCATTCGAGCCTACTCTGAGGTCAAAATTATTTTCTGTATCTCAAAACAGCTGCTGGTGAAGCACGTGGGAGTTGCAGGCGTTGGGTTGACAGAGACACTAGCTCTGCTCCCACTACTTCCAGATACTCTGCTATCCTTTTTAATGATTTGTGGAGAGCTCCTTGCATACTAAAAAGCTGGCACGATGAAGATGAAATCCACTATCATTTCAGAGCACCTTCCAGCAATGGTAGTTTTGCACCCGCTCTAGGCTCTCCCTCATGGCAGGCAGCGAGAAGAAGCAATGGCTGATGTCAAACAGGAGGACAAGTCTGCTTCTGCCCTGGCTATTTTCTTGGCATGTATCCTGCAAGGCCAAAGCAGCCCATTTGCTTTATGTACAAGCAGCCAACCTTTCCTGAAGAGAGGCCTAGTTCAGGCAATTGCTGAATCTAAAAAGACTTTGTCAAGGAAGACAAGGCTGTAGGTTGGCATGCCTAGGTACTAACTCTTCCCCTTCCCCACCAGGAACACTGCTGCAGCACAGCTAAATGGCATTTCTTTGTTCCCTCTCACCCACGATCCCATTTCTTTTCATTTAAGTATGTTTCTCAAAATAACTTTCTTCTCTTCAATATTAACTTTCTCTTCCCTCTCCTCCCTCCCTCAGCCTCAGTCAACACAACTTAAATTGTGAATTTAGTCCCTTCTGCCCCTTGTGGATACCACTAATTTCCGAGTTCAACATGGTTTTGCTTCTCTTGATTTAGGGGCTCATTCTGCTTCTGCACAGAAACAAAAAATATAATAAAACACACCTCCTCCCAAAACTGACAGTATTTCTGATGATGACTTCAGAGAGAACAGATCCAGCCCACAAGATGCCCCTGAATAGATCAGCTCACACAAAAGGGGGACACATTTCTTTGAAACCTTAACAGAAATTAAATGAGACTAAATTCAATAGCCAGATAATAGCACTGAAAAACTGACAGATGGCAGAACACTGAGGTTTAGTGGCGATGCTCACATGTTACATGAATAATTCACTTGGACAAACCTATGGATGCGAGAGCATGTCTAGGTTAAGGATCTGGCTCAAATTAAAATGAAGAAATACAAGCAGTTTCTTACTCATAATGACCCATTTGAAACAAAAATCCTGGATAACTCTCTTCTCCAAATTCAACCCATGCTAGCAATTAATCAACCTTCAGCTAGCACCAAAACCCACAAGAGGGAGAAGTCCTATGTATCTCATCAGCTGAGAATTCAATGGGATTCAAAAGATACCCTTACAGCTACCACTTCCAGCCACATTCAGTGGCTTGAAAAAAATGCAGTTTAAAAAAATAATTGCATGAATAGCAGAAAAGGTTCGAGATATCACAGGTCCAACAGAAATCAGGCCAGGTGTGATGCTGTCTTACCTATCTGACAGGAGACAGGTCGTGCTGTCCTGAACACCTGGGGATGGGTAACATCCCTAGAGAGGATATTGTTAGGTACAAAGCTGAGCAACTTCAGTGATCTGGGAAACAGAAAGAGCAAAGTACTGTTTTGGTTTTGCAGCAGGGTTATCTTAAAAAAAAAAAAAAAAAAAAGACCACAAACTGTTACCTTTAACTGAGCATTAGAGATGTGGACACAACATCCCTAACTACCAATAAGAGAACACAAGATGTATTTAAAAACACACCATAAAAGCATTCAGAAAATAAAAAGCCATTTAGCATGTGGCTAGATGATGAAAGGAACTGCCTCGTTTTCATCACATTCTAAGCTGGAATTACTCCTAAAATGCAACAGTCAGCATTATTAGTGCTCTTAACCTCCCTAGCTTGAATGGACTATGGACAATGTCCCAATGTTGCATTAATTGAGGAATAACCCTAGATGCTGGCAGAGGTGCTGGCAATTATGTAGCCTGTCTAAAAGCAATTGATTTTATAAAGCAGTTTGATCTTGCCAGAGGTGAGAAATCTCCATTTCCCAATATGCCCCTTCCCGAGGGAAAATCTGCAGTGCGGGTTCCTCCAAAGTGCTGTGCTGAATTTCTAAACAGGAAAATGAGACAGTCATAGGGGCCTGCAGTCATTCCTCAGCCACAGGGAGAAAGTTCAACCTTGTTTTCATCAGGGAGAAAGAAAATGGGACTGGAGGGAGGGACCATACAGGAGTGTCCAACTATACATTTTGCCTCTCACTACATTTTCTGTCTGACACTACAGCCTCTTCTTTGCCCTTAAATAACATTTACATTCACAAAGAGCTAGACCTTTTACATTAAGGGTACAAATTAAAAGCAAAGCCTAACACTCCAGTTTCTTGTTTAATAGTCCACCAGGTTTATAACTTACTGATGTCTTGACCAGTGGTGGTAGGAAGACCTGCAAACGTATGTGAATTAACCCCACAACTGGCAAGTGCTTACGCATTACCAGGTTGATTTTGCTTTCTCAGAGCAGATCAGATCAGCCTTTGAGATGACGCATACTTTGACAAAGATACAAAACATCTGGAAATAATGTCCTTACCACGCAAATTAAAGCCTATAGCTATCAACAGTCATAAGATTAAAGCTACTTGATCTTCATCTGATTAAGTGTGAACTTCAGATCTGAATAATCCTGTAAAACAAGTAAAGTACCAAAATTCTAGCTGCAGACATTTTTAAGATTCAAAGGCAAGCTTTTAACTGGTAAAGACAGAAACACTGGCTTCTCTTGTGAGCTAGCCACAAGTCAGGCCTCTATTGAGTATCCTGTGAACATCAAGACACAAGTTCATGCATCCATCACACAAAAATTGACTTATTTTGGCTAAAACTCATAACAAAACCTAAATATCTTATGCTGAGGTAAAGCATGGTAAATCTGCTTGAGACAGCTATAAATAAAATATGGGATAGTTATATGCCATAGTCTTTGAGCTAGTTTCAAAGCCCTTGCATTTAAAAAACAAATTAAAGAATTGGTCCATACAGGTACTGCTACTTTCACCAGGAATTCCTGATTCATCTGTTAGAATGGGAACAAACTTCTTCCTGTGTCAAGGTGACATGGGCCCACTCCCATTAACAGCAGGGAAACATTTCAAGGGCCATCTATTTTTCTGAACAGAAGAACCACCACAGAAATGCAGGCTTCAGTCTCTTGGAATGTTTCAAGCAAGTGGCAAAAAAATTAACACAAAACTGAACAAATTACTTTCCTCTCAGGACAGCAGTCCTGTACTGTAACAATCAGAGGCTCGGGTCGTCAAGTCTCCTTTATGATACTTAAGTTTTAAGTCTGATTTCACTAGAGGACAAACATAAGGGGTGGGGGGAGCATGGTGTGGGGTTGTGGAAATGGAAGGTGAAATGGCTAGAAAAGGAATGGAATAGCTAGAAAAGGAATGGAAGATGATTAAGAGAAATTGTCAGGGGTCTTAGCACAGCATGGTCCAGTCTATGGCCTCTCACAAAAGATTTACAGACAGAGACTGCAGGGAATGGAGCTGCTTAGTTATTCAACCCCCCTCTAGGCAATCAGGTAGTGGAAGCAGAATTAATAAGATAGTTTCTGACTAAGGATGATGCAGGGTAAAAGACCAACACATACAATACGTAAATATGTTAATGCAGTTACTAAAGTAATTTTTTCTGTAGTCTGTATATGGCAGCAAAAATTATTCCATTTATTTTATGCAAGACAAGCGCATTCATCTTTCTTAATTAAGGAGAAACAACTGGTGCTAGGCCTAAAAATAAAAGTATTGTTAATTTTGAAGTCCTTTATGTGCCCCATTCTGGTGAAATCCGATAAAATACTTCCTCCAACACTGTTTCTGACTCATGGGAATACATTTGTGAAGTACATGACTGGAAATTCAATAGAATGGCTTGTACGAGTTTCATGGTCTGTTCAAGAACAATTCTGCATACATAAGTAAGCAGACAAATAGAAGTCTACACATTAGTTAGTGTTTTCATTAAAATATCCCTGGGATTCCCTTCAACTCAACATCAGACAATCCTTCACAGTCTTAGAACAATGGAGAGAAATGGACCTTGTAAGATAGTCAAAAGAACAAGATAAAATGCACTATGTGAAAATCAAGCATGTCCTTTTACTGACTGAATCAATAGGTTTTTAAAAGGTGCTACCTGCATAATATCTATCATACTTACTCTCAGCTTTAGTTATTTTACATTGCTCATCTTCTATCTGCTACCTTTTTCTTCATTTATTCTCAAAGGCACAAAATTAAAAACTATAAAATAAAATTGAGCAATACTCTAACATTGCAAAGTTCCTTTGTAATGACAGAAGTGCTGTCTGCAGTGATGATAAATCCCAATATGCTACCATGCAAAATGCTGCAAATCTGAGAGTTTCCAAAAGGCCTTATCCCAGGTGAGTGTGAACCTTCGTGCACTGCTGCTTATCATGAGCTCTACAACCAGATGAACTGTAACAAAGCCAGAGATGTTTTCAATTCTGTTACAGAAATACACAGTAGATAGTGCTGACTGTATCGCAGTCTGGAAAACTGGTACATTTGAAAGTTTGGAAACCATCTGATTTTAATCACCTGAATCTTTTGCGTCTTTAATTTCCATTCTAACAGAAGCAAAAGTTGACACATCATCCTGCAACTGTTGGGAACACCACCCCAAATTTCTCTATGCTTTCAAAAGGCAACATGCCTGAGAAACACTACTTTTGTCCGTGTGGCAGTATGAGCCTCCCCACCCCCCGGCCCCCCCATCCTGCTGGCAGGAAACAAAACTCCAGGCAGACAGAAGGAGGAAGGAAACCTTGGAGGCCTCAGGTTGAACCAATCCAGACGTGCCATGTACACAGAAGTGGCTGCCTTGGCCAACAGGGATTAATGACCACAGTCAGATTCGACAAGGGTACAAACGGGGTCCCGCCGGAGGACATTTTGGAATCGGTCCTCCTCAGAGCAACAGCTCTGCAGCTGGGGACTCCCTCTTGGGGGGTCCTCCTGGGAGCAGCGGGTCTGCAGTCAGGGACTCCCCTCAGGCCAGGCACTGCCCAGAGGTAGCTCCTGAGGGAGTGAGCCCTCAGCTTGTAGGGGAGTGGTACGCGCATTTTGAGCCATCACTGTAAATCTCAAGGATTCTTAAGTTGCCTGTGCAGTACTAATTCCTCTTACACCATTGTGCCTGTGGTTTTATAAAACGTTACCAGACTCCTAACCAACTCTCACTGAAGAATAAACCTGAGCTTTTACTTATGTTGGATTTGGTTATTTGTGCATCTGTAACACTCTGCTACTCACTGCATGCCGCTTCTGATTCATCTGAACCATCAGGACATTCTTCTTCACCATCACATTTCCACCTGGCTGGGATGCAGTGGCCGTTGTCACAAGTGAAATCTGACTCAGCACAAGTTTTCTTTGCTGCAAGAAAAAAAAATAATAAAAGTACTTAGTATGAATATAAGCAGCGCAGAAGACCTCCATTGCATCCAGTCCCACTGACACGATACTGATGGCCCTGTATTGAAAGAATTCATTTCACATTCAACATTGCTTCTTCATGACAGAGTCAAACAGGTATCAAAGATGGGTGTTCCTTCTTGCTAGAACTCTTATCCCTCCATTATTTAACATGGGTTCACCCTTTTATGTCTTTTTCCAGACATTCAAAAACCAGGGACGTTCTTTTTCAAAATAGTTTTCTAAGGCTTTTACTACAAAAAGCTGCTGCCTACGTGGAACTGAAAGCATGCTGCATAATTTACAGACAGGTAAGACAAAACAAGTTTCACCTTTGGAGAATTATAATCTAAATAATAATGTTTTTATCTATGCAATCTATTAATGGCTTTTTAGTACATCTGTCACCATAGTAGATGATCACAAAGCACTCCTCGAAACAATAAAATAATTTAATTAAATGTCAACCACTCTGTGCTCTTTGCTTTGCTTGCATTAATTTAGGGCTTGAAAAAGATGCAAGATATGAACTCAAGTAATTAATTGGTCTATTCCTTTGTGCCAGTGGCACAGCAGAACCAGTGCCCTGTAATACTAGTCAGCATGTTTCCACTGCAGCAGAAAAAAGTAATCTGTAGATATCTGGCCCCTTCAGTCTGTGTCCTCAGTGTCAATGTGATCACTAGTCACGCACTGCTTTTGCAATGGTGACTTCAGTGGCTTTTCTGCTAGGAACGGAATAGCCATGAGTCATGAGCAATGGCTCAGGCTCAGTGCTACCACTCTTGAAGTGCAAGACCCTATGGCTATCTACCTTTGTTAGTGATCAATTTACATAGGTATTGGTGGCAGGGAGATTTGTTTCTTCCCTCTGCAAAGCTGCTCACAACCTAATAGGATCACAGGAAAATTCAGGTAGTAAAGGACCTCAGGAGTCACCAAGTCCAACCTCCTGCTCAAGACAGGGTCAGCTCTGAGGTCAGACCAAGTTAGTCTGGGTTTTATCCAGCCTGGTCTTAACTCCCAAGATGAAGACAGCACAACCTCCCTGAGCAATCTGTTCCACTGCTTAGCTGCCCTCATGGTGAGGTTTGAGCTTGATAGCTATTCCCTGATAAAAGTCATGTGCACACATCATTGCTACATCAGTATTTCTTTCAGGAAACATTCTGAAAGCATTAAACATAACAAATAAGCCTCCAGGGTTTGATCTTTTATTCTCCTTTCTTTTTTTGTCACATGAGCTGCTGTCACGAGGGAGCCACGTTAAATATCAGTCACATGCCCACACAGGAAAGAAGGAGAATTACTGTGTGAGGTACTGGAGAGGTCTACATGGCCAAAATCAAGTATGCATTTTCTAGAACACAAAACATGCAGCTTCCCTGAACAGTCATCCAGGAGAAAACACTGCAAAGCATCACTAAGCAGCTGTACTATCTCTCAGGGTGTACTTTATAAAGCGAATGTACATTTACTCCCCTTCTGTTGCTAAATGAGCCAGATTCTGGGGACAGGGAGGAAGACAATTTTCTCTTCAGTCATTCAGAACCAGATATTATGAATTAATATAGGAAAAAAACCCAACCCCATAGAGACCAAGAGTTTTTACAAGAGACCAGTCATACGAAGAATCCAATCTGATGTTCCAAAGATATTGCACATCCATTACCAGAGGGAAACGACTTTCTCCTGAACATCTCTGGTTAGAAAACTAAACTTTGTGAAACTGGCTATCATGCATCACTTCTGATGTATTTCATGCAAGTTTGATGTAATTAATCTGATGTATTTAATGGTCAGAAACTGTGACCAAATACTGATGGGATATGCATTTGTAACTGAAGTCAGAGGACTCTCCCGCTCCCTGTAAAGCTGACTGGGTAAAACGCTAGTATCTGCTCTTAGGGGAAGGTTGTGGCATATACAAATAAAACAATCATGTCTTCATCCAGAAAGAAGAGACTAGTATAGTACTGGAGACAAAAGAAACAATTT
This sequence comes from Elanus axillaris, assembly GCA_026212715.1. Lineage (NCBI taxonomy): Eukaryota > Metazoa > Chordata > Aves > Accipitriformes > Accipitridae > Elanus > Elanus axillaris. Next base: position 6,826,939 of record JANZLQ010000095.1, on the reverse strand, counting down.
TAAAAATGTATTTAGTTTTATACTAGCTCTCTCAAAATGTCCTAATGTCTTGTTTTCCATAGGAAAACTATCCTTTGACTTATTTGCTAGAGTTCCAAACAGCAATATGACTGCCTTTCCACCTCGAAATAAACCTCCCCTTTTTCTATCAGTCTAACACTCTGATCACTGTTATTTCTGGGACATGTGGACGCAAGTGTGAGCGAGGAGGTCAGCAACAGAAAGGAGTGTAACAGGCATTCCCTTCAACATGGCCAACCTGCTCACAGCAGATGGTGGCACTGATTGCTTTGTTCCCCTGACACTACTCTTCAGCAGCACAATTGGCTGGATTCACAAAAGGGGGAGAAAAGTATTATTGACAGTCCCAGGGCAGCATTTGGAAGGTGTTAGTGTGCTCCTCAGGCGCAGCTCCTCTTTGCAAAATGAAGTTGGGCACAACTGCTCATCAGCAGTATCACCAAAAAGTGTCATCCCTGTCCACATGGCCACCCAAAGGTCCAACAGTCCCATGCCAGATAAATCAGCAGGATACAAATGCATTTGGTCCTTTGCTTGAATCTAAGATATCAAATCTCTTAAAGCAGCAAGATTAAGGGAAGGGGAGCTCAAACCTTTTTATGATTATTTTATTTATTTCTACTAGTTTTGGGTTTTTTTTTACTGTTTCTGCTTTTTATAATTTATACTTTAATGCTATATTTTAATTGTTCTTATTTTTTACTACTATTACTCTCCAACACATTGGGTAACAGCTCTGCAGACTATCTTAATTCCAACAAACTCTGCTTTGTATTGCAAACAGCAACCCAGATTATTCAAACTGTGAGAATACTAAAGCACTGTCTCATTTCTCACCTCTCATACAAGACTGGAATCACTTTATTTCCAACCAGATTCACCTTCTGGCACTCAACGTCATGTCTCTGGGATCACAACACAGGCAGGGAGCAGTTAATTAAAATATCAGCTCTCCAACTTTTTCTTCCTTTTACTTTTTCAAGACTGATAACCTTTTCTCGCATGTTATACACCTTTCTTCTATCAATTCTTTATTAAAAATTCATTGAGGCTCTGTACTGGGTTTCTCTGGCAAGTTTTTTTTGGGAGGGGACGACAGACATACAGAGGTGGCTTCTGTGAGAAGCTGCTGGAAGCTTCCCCCATGTCCAACAGAGCCAATACCAGCCAGCTCTAAGATGGACCCGCTGCTGGCCAAGGCCGAGCCAATCAGCAATACTGGTAACGCCTCTGTGATAACATTTTTAAGAAGGAAAAAAAAGTTGTGGGACAGAGAGAAACGGCAGCCAGAGAGTGAGAACATGGAAGAGAAAGAACTCCGCAGACCCCCAGGTCAGTGAAGAAGGAGGGGGAAGAAGTGCTCCAGGCGCTGGAGCAAAAATTCCCCTGCAGCCCGTGGGGAAGACCATGGTGAGGCCGGTTGTCCCCCTGCAGCCCATGGAGGTCCACAATGGAGCAGATCTCCACCTGCAGCCCGTGGCCAGAGCAGGTGGGTGATCGAAGGAGGCTGTGACCCTGTCAGAAACCCACACTGGAGCAGGCTCCTGGCAGGACCTGTGAATCTGTGGAGAGAGGAGCCCACGGAGCAGGTTTTCTGGCAGGACTTGTGACCCCATGGGGGACCCACGCTGGAGCAG
>JANZLQ010000095.1:6814717-6825181 GCA_026212715.1 Elanus axillaris | reverse complement strand
TCTCCTGTCCTTATCTTGACCCACAAGCCCTTTGTTATATTTTTCTCTCCCCTGTCCAGTGAAGGAGGGGGGGAGTGATAGAACAGCTTTGGTGGGCACCTGGCATCCAGCCAGGGTCAACCCATCACAGGCTCACACCATAAATTGTCAGTGGTGCATTAAAATGTAAAATAAATACATACATCCCTTTTAGACAATGGGGAGGACACAGGTTCATTTTATGGTTTCACCTGGCTCTGAAATAGCCGAGCAAAATTAATTGCTCCCCTAAGATCCATTTCCTTTGCCATAAGCAGCCCAGACAGCTCTGCTCACATGTCTCTTCCACATGAACATAAACAAACAAGAGTAATTAGTCACAGCATCCCTGCGCCTCTGCTCCTTGGGGGGCAAACCAACACCTGGAACAAGAAAAGAGAAGGCTACTAAAGCATACATAAAGCCTTTCATCTTCTCCCCTGCTTGGATGCAGAGAGCAACACCAAAGAGACTGCCTTTCTTTTGACTCATGCTTGATTTGCCTTTGGTACCTGCTTTTCCTTTCTCACATCTGCAGCTGGACAGATATGTCAGAAACCCCAGGGTGGAAGTTGGCACCTGTGCAACCGTGGGGCAAGAGCCCTGGCTTAGGCAGCTTGCCAAAGGAAGGCTTGGTCAAAAGAAGTAATTCCTGCTTCTCTTCTCCCAGGAAGAAAGGCAAGTGGGGAAAAAAAGGTTTCAATTTATCCAGCCATGACAGAAAAATACCCTAACACACTGAATCTAAACTAAATTTAAACTAAACTGCATCAAACCAACATGGTCCCTCATTTTGCAAAATGTCGCTTTCCTTTCCATTACTCACATCTCTTATCCTGACCTGCAAGTAAGGATTCAGGGTTCATCCCTGCAGCAAATTAAAAGCAGAGAAACCAAGGAGCCTGGTTTAGAATATGAACATTTATAGAAGGAATTAATAAAAGAAGCACTCGCTGGGGATATGTATAATTAGACTGGAGAAAATAAATATATACTGAAAGGAACAAATCTTGTACTGGCTAGGTAGGAGAAGGGACTAGATGATCTAAACATGACTTCTAACTTTCAAAAATACCTCTCTCTGAAAGGTCAAATCCCTGACCCTAAAGCCAAATGGGTATCTGAACCCAAATGAAAGGGCCAGGATTTATTTTTTCTTCCTCTTTCTAATAAAACCCATCAGCCTCCTACTCCCCTCACAAGACCTCAGTCACTTCATTTAACCTCACTTAACTTTTGTCTCAGTTCTAGAGGCTTTATGGGGCAGGACCATCTTTACAGTTACTCTTTGTAAGATACCAGGGCCTCTGTAATTCAATTCCATTTCATGCCCCTTGCTTATTCTCATTTCGCACATCTGTAATACTAAGTAATACACCACTCTATAGTTTCATTTTCTGCTACTTCTAATTTTCCCAAGCCAACACAGTTGAAAAGCAGAGCGAATATATTTCCTTTTATCATCAACAGTTCTCTGAGCAAAGCTGTAGTTGTTCAACAGCAGCAGCAATGTAAAAGCACATACACAAGCACGTTTTCTGATTGCAGCTTGCCTGTAAAGGACAATTAAAACAAAGATTCCTCCCTGCCAAGAGAATGAACCCCTACAACTCTATGTAATACTAACAGACTCTAAACACAGTATTTTTAGATCAAGGGTTTTGTTCAAACTCTGGGTTGTGTATCCAGACAGAAAACCAGGCTGATGAGAGCATCCTTGAGCATTAACCCACGAAGACCCCACAGACTGTGCTCTCTCCCCATCTTCCCCACTCAGTAACTGTAGGCCAATTTCCACCAATTCTGAAAGGGGGGAAAGACGAGAAAAATAAGCCTACAAGTTTTGTAAAATTGGTAGCTGAATAGAGAACAATCAAAATTACAGCTCCGCAGAGGTAAATGAGGGCAGAAAGTGGTCATTGGGCCGGTCTGCAGCATCTCCTGCCAGCCAGCTGGAGCTGCACAGCTTCTGCACCTCATACCTAAGGTAGGTTTATTGCAGAGGGAAGAAAGCAATAGTGATTAAAAACCAAATGACAAAAAAACCCAGGCACCAAAACCATTGAAAACTAGTTTGATTTGTTCTGCTACCCTCATTCCTTTACACAGATCCTGCTCCTACTTTAACTTCTGAATCAATAGCAGACCTCCTGTCAAACTGTGTACCTGTTCTCATTTGCACAGTATTCAGCCTTCTTGCAGAAGATAGTTTCACTCAAGCCACTGTAGAAGTAAAATAAAATAAAATAAAATAAAGGCCATACAATGAAAGCTTTGCTGTGGTCCTTCTGCAGCAGTAAAATAACACAACCCTGTACGACATGAAAATGGGAAAACGATGGTAGGCAAGAAAGAGAAACTGAAATCAATAAAACAGGGTTTCATTTCATGCTGGGAAACTTCAATGGCAACTTTGATCAGTGGCTTATCAGAGCCGCTGACAAGACTCCATACAAGAAGACGAAAAGCAGCATCACGCACGTTCAGGAGCTTAACACAGACCATCGCCATCACTCAGCCCTGAGAGGTGCCAACAGCAGCTTGAAGGGTAACATGGGACACAAGTTAGCTCTTCCCAGAAGAAAATACATCGTCGTGGCTCACCCTGCACTTAAGGACCTCGATTAATCCAGTCCAGTGAGCAAAATACACCCCAGCTAGGCCCAGTAAGGTTTTCTGCTTACCAAGAGAAAGGTAGGGGCTGGGCTCATTATTCAGATCTTGAGAGAGATTTTGAGCTATACAAAACTTGACAGCAAACAGTTGCCTTCAGTTTATAACCTCAGTCAATTCCTGACCACAAACAGAGCCACCATGGCATTGCAAATGCCACTCCCAAACAAAAAGTCCCAGCAATACAAGAAAGTAAATTCTTCTTTTATTTTTTAATTCCAAGTTATGTTCACCACAAACTTGACATATAATCCCAAACCCAGAAAACTCTTGGAGCAGGAGACTAAGCCCTAACCACATACTTTGTCAGCATCCCTGCCCTTCAAAAAAAGTCTGTGATATTGATCCCAAATCCTTTGGCCAGGTTATATACCCAAAGGATATCTTAGTCCTCTGAAGGAGATTTGAAAATCCTAATTTACATCTGACAATACCACAGCCTGAGTACTCTCAATTCCTGCTGCTAACTAACATGGTAGTGATAGGAGGAAGCATAGCAGGGAGTGTAGGACCATCCATCCCGGTGTGGTTTCCTGGTCACAGCAGATGGACAAATAGTGTTCGATCCCTGGCCATGCCCAGCTGCCCCTGCTTTAGGCACCCCAACCACTGCGTGTTGGGAGCCCGATTCCCAGGGCAGCACCTCTGCCAGGGCTACGGGGTTGGCTGCAGGTGACCCCCTTGCTGCCAAATCCTCTGTATGGGAAATCCTAGGAACATGTTGTTTTGCAGCTACAAAATGGCAACAGATAAGATCCAAGAGTTGAAATGTCAGGAAATCCTAATGGATGTGGACCGTCAAGTCCTTTTAATTTTCAGACAACTAAGGACACCTTGAAGTAATGAAAGGGAATATTTAGCCACTCTCTGATTCTGGCCACTTTTTTTGACACCGCCATCTCAGCAGACAATTACATTTATAAAGCTAGATTTATCAGATCACCTCAAACAGCTGGTGCTCAGACACAGACCATAGCCCCTTTGTTTCTCAACATGAAACACATTTTAAAGAAGCTTCTCCCCAAGACCCCCTGAACCAGCCCCAGAAACAACCCCCAGTTGATAGAAGCCTAGTTACAGCATTTGGGACTGCCTGAAGCTGCTATTACAGTAACCAAAACATGCAGCTGCTGCATCTAAACTAGCCTCTCTGATCAATCAAATCAAATCAATTAAATTGAGAAAAAGAGATGTCACCTGTGATTTTTCATTAGTATCAAAGGTATCTTTTGTGCATTTTAAACAGTAATATATGTAAGCCTCCCATTTAGAATTATTTAAATACATTTTCATGTTTAATGCCAAGTTTAACACGAGGAAAATGGCAGCACCTAATTCCAAGCTATGGAAAACACAATGCTGAAATAGTATTTTGTTCTCATGTATGAAATTAAAGTGATTTCAACTAACAAATACATGCCTTCACTGCTAAATTTACTCATGTAATCAAGGCAAAACTGAACAAAATTTTTCCCCAAGCTGTCCTCGGGTTGCTGCTGCCATTTCAGACTTCAAGAAGGGGCTGGTGGCTCAAAAGTGGCTCTGTTTTTTGCCAAATATACAAGTTTGTTTAACGAATGCAGTGTTTGTCCCTACAAACCACGCTTCACCAGTAGGAAAAGCAGGAATCCCAGAAGAGAATTCAAGGACAAAATGACCACTTGGACTAGTGTGTTCCTTCAAGGGCTTTAGAGGTCTGTAAAACATACTACTTGGGTATTCAAGACAAGTTCTCCTTTGGAGTTCTAAAGCTTCAGCAGGGCTCTGGGGCTTTGTCTTGGCGAGCTTTGCAGCTGGGAACAGCCTAGGCAGAGAGCTCAAGTGCTGCCTCCCTTCAGAGGAAAGTGCTCCATGGTCCTTTGGGCAAAGCTCCCTCCAACATCTGCTCCCTCCACTTTTCCTTCAGCTTTCTCATTTTCTGTTGTTGGGGGTTTTTTTGGTTGGTTGGGTTTTTTGTTTTATTTTGTGTGGGGTTTTTTGGGGGGGAGGAGGGGGTAAGATCCATGAAAGCACCAATGATCATTTAAGCTGTACAAAAACAGGTTTTGTGACAATTTTGTCATTGCTGTTCTGCAGGAAACCACATCACCTCAGTGTTAAAGTCTCTAGAGTTTAAAAAAAACATTAAAAACCCCAACCAACAAGCCCACAAGAAAACAAACCAACTTCCCTCCCATTCTACTTCTAAATTGGAAAATCATGTCCTTCTACAGAGGAAGGGGGAAGAAAGGACAGATTTTCCTACCAGCATCTTAAGTACACCCTCAGCTTTTCTCAGAAATAGGCTGACAACCCTGTCCAGCCTGTAGTCACCTCTGGATGCTACCAATAAACCTCACTGCAACGTGGCAAGTTGGCAGGTACGAAAGTACCTGACATTCAGTGTCAGAATATGTCCACTGACAAAATCTCACTGACATTCATCCTCATACAGCAGCAACAGTGACAAGGAGGCTGGCAAGTAGAGACAGGGTCAGTTTTTAGAAAATGTAATTTTTATTACAACAGAGATTATGCAAGGTAGCATTACGCAAAAGGACCATCAGAAAGCTTGCTCCTCTTAAGAGAGTTGAGAATTTGAAATATACAAGTCATGCATGTCCTCAGTTTCAGGTAGATGGACACAGAGACATCAAACGACATGCCAAAAGTCATGCAGCAAATCTGTGGCACAGCCAAGGATGTAACCCACATCTCTCAGCCACATCTGCTAGTGCAGTATCTTAAGCTCAAGACAAAATTTCCACTGTACAGAAAAGAGCAGCCATCACTCTGCCACAGAAGTTGAACACGTTTCCAGAACTCCATATTGCTGCAGTCATGACATCTTCAAAGGATTTGTTACGCTCTGAGTTTCCAGTTTGTTTGTAAGTATTTCTTTGACTAATGCTCATCTGCACTGACTTTTGCTGACAGAATTGCCAGCTTTGTCTCTCTGTTTTGGGTTTTGTTTTGTTTTCTTTTAAAAAGCAGCAAGACATTGTTGCAAGACATAAGCTCTTGGGTGGTACCTACATGTATGTTATTTCACAATGAAGGACATCTGTAAATTCCTCAAAAGGCACTTGACATTATTCTGCCTTTCTATTTCTGGGAATTAAACACTAGGGGCCATATTCTACCCTGATGAAACATCACCAAAGTCCATGAATAATTATTGGCCTCAGTGGTCTTTGTGCAAAATTGGACGCAGATGTTTTTATGACACCCTATGATGTCTGTTTCCAATATAGGTTTTATAACCCTCAGCCTAAGGCAGAGTTATGTGCCTCAAGGAGACAACTATAAATACTGCTGTTCAACAGGATGGTCACAGAGATATGAAAACATTCCTGGACAGAAAGGTGAAAACAGTGAAAAACTCCCCAGACTCTGAAACTTGGGAGTGATCACAAGCATTGGACTCTCTTCAGCCAGGCTGACACTGTGCTGTAGTACCTCGAGCTTGAAAACTCTTGACGTCCCCAAATTATTAATAGCTATTCATCTCCAGAGAGAGGCTAAACAATCAATCCCCTGAAGAAAAAAGCCAGGCTTCCTGAGGACAAAACATATTGAATGCCATTTCTGCCAGCAAACATATTAAGGCAGAAAAGCAGAAGTTGTTAATTTAAGTTCATGGAGCAGTTTTAGTTCCCACCTACAAATATGCCCATAGCTTGTCAGACAGGTACCAAGGAAACAGAACAGCCATACTAAATTTTCTTTTAGTTATTCAGAAAAGGAAAGAAAGGAGGAAATTAAGACACGTGAACACAGATCCTTTCACTAAGTGATACTGAGAAGGGATACAAGGAGAAGGAGGGCCTCCCTATACAGTCACTACTTAATATTTCTGCTCTATTTGATGTTTTTAAGTATTACTCCTTTTTTATAGGTGGTGGCAACAAAATCTCCAAGCCCAGTGTAGAGGATGGCAAAGAACATCCCCAAAGCCTGAAGGGCCTGAGTTATGCTGTTGCGTCAAAACATAGTAACACTGGAGTTTATAGGGGAGATCCCATTTGCAGAAGTTGCCTTTCACAGCTTGGACACAGCATTTAAGTTCTCATTGCCTGAATTTAATACACATACTGTGAGGTTAAAGTATGGTAAAACACACACATATGACATACCTATGAACAAGCATTATATGTTCCCAAAAATGTGCTAGTTGCTAACAGCCCACATTATCTCTGACATGTAATACAAATTATGTAAATCTAGTATCACACTGGAAACCCAGGACAAGTTAACACAAAACACAATCCCTAACAAAACAAAGAATAGAAAAAAAAGGGGGGAAAAGTAAAGACTCTTGAAGAGTCAGGATCAATGACCCAAATCTCACACTTGAAGACTCAATCCTTTTGGTGGCAAAAGGATGCTTTTGTTGGTAGGAAATAGGGAGAGGGGACAAGAGAAGCGTAACAGATTGGGATGACTAAGAAGGTATTGCCAGTTCTGTGCACAAATCCACATGGGTGGCCAGCAGGGAATTGCAACATGGGTCCATGCTCCCAATTAGGGAATACATGTGCAGTAACACACCTAAGTGTTCTGTTTGATAGCCAACAGCAGGGGAAATGAAGCTGTTACTTTGCTCAGTTCTGCTGCATTTATTTTTTATTAGTAGCAACATCGTGTTTTATGTCACTTCTATACATGGTCGAGTTACTTAATGCTGGATCCATGTTTGCTCTTTTTCTCCTGTTCATACTTTAATCAATAAGTTGCAGGGAGAAAAATGCAAGAAATGCTCTATACAGTTAAAACACCCCCACTTGCCATAGATTACTTTTCTGGGAGGTTAAAATACTAAAATTAAAATACCCACTGCAGAGTCTTAGAAGAATGAGGAGTCAACAGCAATGAAAGAAGCGGGGATTTTTCTTAAGTCTTAATCCAGTGCTTTTTCTATTTGCTTTGTTTTTAGCCAAATTATGGCACTTTTTGGAGTAAAAATTTCTAGGGTTATTAAAGAAAAAAGCTCCCCTTTCTGACCATGCATTCATTATCCTGAATTCTTTAATTGCTTCAGATACTAAAAAGAGAAATGGAAAACGGAAAGTAATAATTGGTATGCCACAGAAGAAAAAAATATACACAGAAACCCCCTGTGCCATAATAAACACTTCTAGAAAGCATTCTTATGTCATACCAGTATGTATGGTATAGAAACTTGCATTATATTAACCGGGTAGCAACATATCAGGAATGTTCAAGATGATTTAAAAAAAAATTTAGATCCTGGTTCTTAATGACCTTTAGATAGACCAGTGCCACAGATGTCCCTGTGCATGTACCTGTGAAGATACAAAGCAGTTAACACAGCTGTAGAAAAGGTAAAGAAGACATGAATTGCATCCAGTGACTAATTTGCCAGGAATCTTGCTTTTAAAGACCACTGAATCAGAGCTCTGGGAATTGTAAGGAATCACACACAAAAGCATTTTCAAAAATGTCTCCAAAGCCAGCATCGTTTCAGACTGAACAGCAGGTTCATCCTCTGATCCAAGTCTGTTACGGCGGAACAGCGCCAAACAAACGTCTATTAATACTCTGCCAGGAAGCATGAGCGGATGGGCTCTTGCATTACATTAAGCAAAGTGGTCAGGTTAAGAGTTAGGCATCGGTCACACAGTTCCTCCATTCAAGCACAAACCTCTTCACCCATCATCATGTGTTGTCAAATGCTTTTGTGCACTGAGATATTAAATACTAGTACCCTGGGGGTGGGAAATGAATAGGCATAACATGGAAATTATGATGCATGCAACAATACCCTTTAACCTATTAACAAGTATAACCAAGCTTACTTATTCTGAGCTCTCTAATCATCAAGGCAAGAAGACATCAACAACTACTGTGTCACACTGACAGGGCCTTCAATGGCAAGTGTGGTTCAAAGGTCCATAAGAAACACAAAGAGGCTTTGTCTTTTGATGTAAAGAACAAAGCTACCATGTGGCACAGCATCACACACGCAATTAGTCAGGAAAGTTAATACAGTAGAAGCAGATGGTGGGACCATGTCAACATTTTTAGTGGGCACATTTCCCCTTACTCTCGAGCTGCTGTGAACTGAGGTCACGGGGGAGCAGCAGGCAGATTGTTGATAAGCCGGACTACACCAGGGATCAACATTACCGTTTTATCTACTTGTCTACTGGCATAGCTCCTATCTTTCAGACACCTCCTCTCAATGCCACAGGGTAGCACCATTAACCTCACTGCACACAGAGGGAAACTGAGGCAAAGAGAGACAGCCAGTCTCTAACCCTGGTTGTGCTAGGAGATGCTGACAGGGAAAGGCATTAAAAAGACACCTATGGTGGCCCTTATGCTGCTCACTCTGCTCATTTCTGCAGCCAAATGAATTACAAAATGGTATAGGATTCACTTGTAAAGTGCAGCTACAGCACGTGTCACTCCAAAATACTTCATACCTTTGCAAAGAGCAGCTGCTCCTCTGATGCTTCTCACCTGCCAGCCCTAAAGCGCAGGACAGAACGAAAGGCTTCTGTTCACCACCAAATCACACTGGATGCACAGAAAATGTAAAACCCAAACCAGAAGGGTGGCACAAAGAAATACAATACAGGAAATGCTGCAATTCACATGACTTTGAAGTCACAGCCCTGCACAGCCTTCAGACAAAAGTCTGAACCGCTATTATCATCAACCAGTTCTGCCCAATTCCCCAGCTCCATACCTCATGGATTTCAATGGTACCCATGTGAGGATGGCAGGAGCTTTCAGCTTGCTAAGTTGTTTAATTAAAATAAAATGAACAACCAGCAGTTAGTCAAACCGCACATATGCTGCAGCCACTACAGCTGCTGAATTCTGCAGCCCTTGGTCCAATCTGATTTCTTTTAAAGCTCCTGGCAGCCCATTAATTAAAACGCATTATTTACAGCTTCAAGGGGCTTGAAACCATGGGATGTACTTGATGGAATTTATGCAATTATGTACAGTCAGTCCTAGTGACAGGCTCGATTCTTGCTCTTGCTCTCCTCTGCTCCCACACTCAGCCATTTCCTTCCCCACAGCTTGTCCACAGTGCTGTTCAGCCTGGGCCTGCCCCTGTACGATCGGCTGCTATGGAAATGAGCAGCTTGCTGGAGATGGAGGAGTTGCAAGGCAATAGCGCAGGAAGGCCAAGACAAAGAGAAACCAATTTGCCTGCTGCCTCTAAACACAAACAACTCTCCCCCCTTGTGCAAGGAGATGTTGATAAATAGTTTTCCCCTGATATAAGAAACTAAGCATCTTGCAGTCAAACGCACCCAGGCTAGGCAGCTGGCGCATCCCGCCTTTGGTCCTATGCAGTAGTCCACCCGTTAGTGCTTTGTGGCAAGACATCAGTAACAAGGTGATCCCAAAGCAAACCAAGGGGCTGTGTAGTTTAACTTACTTAATAAGCAATCCTCATGTCACTCCTATGGCAGCATCAGCTGCAGACAAATTTTCTCTACTTTTTCTGAAAGAGTTCTTTTTTTTTTTACTCCATTATTAAGTAGTCACGCTTATCAGCAAGTCCCTTAACTTTGTAAGAAAAAAGCATCTTAAAACATACATTAGAAGGTATGACTGACAAGCATAACAAAGTCTACTGTGTCTTTGAACTGATTTCCAAAGGTGTTTTAGGAGAATAAAGGAGAACAAAGTTCTATGGAACCGTGAACTTTTTACTGCTTAAGGAGTCCCACATGAACACTGCTGAAAGATCAAGTACCACAAGCCCAGGACATCCAAACATATAATACTCCCAGTGGTTATTACTCCCCC
>JANZLQ010000095.1:6793832-6808300 GCA_026212715.1 Elanus axillaris | reverse complement strand
AAGGAGCTATTCCATACCGTGTGCCATCATGCCCAGTATATAAATGGGGAGCAGCCTGGGGGGGGGTCTCGGCTTTCGGTGGGGGAAGTGGCGGAGCGCCAGGTTGTGGGTGGTGAGAGGTTGCACTGTGCATCACTCGTTTTGTATATTCCTTTATTTGTATCATTATTGTTCTAACTTCTCTTTTTGTGTTGCCCCAGTAAATTGTCCTTATGACAACCCTTGAAGTTCTGGGATTTTTCCTTTTCTCTTTCCGATTCTATTCCCCATCCCACCGGAGGGGGGCGGGTGGAAGTGAGTGAGCGGCTGCGTGGTCCTTTGTTATGGACTGGGCTGAAACCACGACAGAGGGGAGAAGGAAGGATTTTTCCAAGACATCCTGCTTCACACCATAGGAGGAAGATGCTGTTGCTGCACATGGGCAAACCAAAGACACTTCTAACTCACTGAGAGTTGCACAAGACTATGACATGGTGTAATATATTAACCTGGCCCTGCTTGTAAGCCCGTGGCAAGAACATGACTAACTTCAGTACCAACTGGAATTGACATAGAAAAGCACCAAGGGTTTCCTGCAAATTGGCAAATAAAGGCAAGACATAACAATCAATTAAAACCTTCATTCTGAGAAGAAAAACGAAAAGGGCATAAAAAGATCTTCATGATCCCCTCCAACTATGTGACAGCTACAAGGAACAGCTGTTAAGGAGAAGCTGTGTAATGTGGTTCATCTCGTACAATATACAGCCTGCAATGATACTGCCTAAAAGCAGAAGATGGGAACAAAGAAAACCAAATTGCTCAGAAAGCCTGAAGAAGTCAAGAACCTCAAATTACTATTGTTAGAAATAATTCTGTTCTAATGGCTCTGCCCTACAGTACTCGGCACTGGGAAGTTCAATCCCAATATCATTACTCAGTGGGTGACTTCTCCATTTTCAGTCTATGTGCACATTTCTCTGTTAGTTGCCTCTGGGAAAGGAAAGGGAACTTGTAAAGGAACAGAGAGGGAAGGTCCCATTTGCATGGGGGAGAAAATAACTGCACAGTGGCTTTGATGCTCTTCACTTCTCACACATTTCTTTAGCTGTTATGGGCAAAAAATATTAGCAAAATTACAAATTTGCAGTTAAACTCATTGGCAAGTCAAGAGCAGCTCAATCCCACATCAGGTAGTCCCCTAACAGGCATCCCTGGACATGCATGTGGCAATTTGTCATGAAATGAATTATTAATGAGGACAGATTTCTAAAAGCAACCGCACCCCCTCAAAAAATAAACAACCCCCCCCAACCCCAAATGACACCAAATATGGAGCAAACGCAGCTGCAAAATTTAGAATGCAGGAGTTTCTCCAAATGGCTATATGTTTAGCAGTCCTTTTCCTTGAAATTATAGCCACTTGCCAGCAAGTATTTCCCTTCTGATAGACAGACTCATTCACATGTCCAGCAGATGCAGGTAACACACAGATTGACCTATCCTCCCTCCTCTGCCTTCAGCTTTTTAGTGGGAGACAGGTGGAAGGGGGGAGTGGGTTGGCAGAACAATTATTAGAGAAGGGAAAGGGCCTATACACAAACACACACCAACTTGCAAACTTCCTTCCTCATGAAAGAATAAATGATTCAAGGATGTGAAGTTGCCAACAGATAAGAGAGGAAGACCACTTACAATATTTTAGTAAGAAAGCTCATATTCCCTGCCTTGTGAAAAAAGTTTTGTTTCTCATAGAGCTGGCTCCATTCTCTTCCTTTTTTCTTCTTGGCTCATCTGTCCGTGGCAGTTCATTGTAAGATATGAATACTTCACTTTGTTCCTGGGTCAGCTAGGTCCTGTCATACAAGTCAATCGGCCAGTGAATTTTAAATGGGTCAGAGCTGATAGTAAGCTGTTAAAATGAGAATAAGCTGATAGTCCCTGGGAATAGAAAAGAACAGAGGGGACTTTCAGACTATCTGTGTCTCCAGATAAACTTTGTTATGTAATAGAGCTGCCTTACACTGATTTTGGTTATTTTTTCCTGTTCCTTTCTCCATGGAAGCAACTATGTCAAGGTTTGCTAACAGTGGAATAGCTGTTTATCAAGGAGGAACTTAGTAAATGCATATAATGCCTGGAAACACTGCAGGACTCTCAGGCTGTAAGAATCACCTCTGGGTCCCACACCCAAGTCAGACCCCCCACAGGGGTTGAGATCCTTGTATATGTGGGACAGGGACCTCTCAGTCCCTACAAGGCTGCTGCAATAGTGAGCAAGGACAAGCCACAGGTCTAAGGCTACAACACACAGAAGTGCCCAAATCCAAATTAAGTACTGTAACAGTGACCTGTCCTGTGTAGCAAAGATTTACTGGTTTATTGACAATCTACTGAAGGCTAAATTTGACTCTCCCCTGAAGCCAGATGCACTATGTACAAGGGTACAAAGTTATTTTGGAGACAGATGAATTTATAAGTAGTTGCTTAGAAGTCTTCAGGCTCATGCCAGTTTTCTGTGAAAACACTAAGTCTTTGCTAAATCAATTCAAACACAGGCTCATGATTTAGATCAAAACCTCACTGTCCACTCCAACAGTCATCCATGGCCAAATGGAGACTAGTCACTAATATTAAAAACATTACTGATGATGGCTACTGGCTGCTTAGAGGCCACTGTTCAAAATTATATCCACTCAAGAAATCCTCACTGATCAAAATCCAAGTCAGAAGACAAAAACCTCCTGCTTCCCCAAGTTATGCTGTGTTTCCAAACATAGCCTGAAAGAGCTGGTCTTCTGTGTTTTAGCTGCAGTAAACCAAGAAGAAAAGTGGAAAGCCACAGACACCTGCTGTTGCCCTTGTAGTCATAGTCCGTTTTTCTCTGGACTGGCTTTTCTACTTTGAGACCAGAATGGTTAACATGTTTTTAAATAGCAGAGCAATAGAAAATATGCAATTATTTCAACTTCAGGCCTGTCCTCAAGAGATTCAATATTATCTAAAAACTAATAAAAACATTCAGAACAAACGCACACAACAAAATTACAATTTGAAATATTTTTCCAGAGTCAGCAATAAGGGACTACTTGGATTTGGTTTATGTAAACATAAAATCGTGGAAAAATATACAGCCTGCAGTGATATTTTCATACCTTCCCAATCACTAGCTAGAATAGTTTGTATTATTTCTGCTTTATTTGAATTCATTCCTAAAACTGGATTTTTATGTCAGTTTTTATTAGTTGTTTTCACTGCTGTTTCTCAGTGCAATTTTACTGTACAACTTGCCACACTGCAGAATCTTTTTTTACTCATGTAGCAATAAGGCTGGCAGGATGAAGCTTTAGTTTGTAGCTTAGTCCTTTTATTATTCATCTACATTTTTGTGGTTTTGTAAATCGATAAAATATTTTATTACAATAAAAGCAAAAAAGAAACAAAAAATGAAAACAGCCCTCTAACACTGCAAGGACACAGCCACGTCCTAAATCAGTGACAGCTGATACGTATCGCGTTCAGCCAATCCCCCACTCTGTGGCTGCATTTCCCCATGGTTTCCTTCCTTCTCTGGACTCCAGGTGTCCCCAGGGAGAAATCCCAACACAAGGTGGAACAAGCACATGAGCACATACACACCTGCCCACAATCTCTGCTCTTCTGGAGCAATGCATTGCCAGCTTCAAAATAAGCTAGGAGAGGTGGAAAAGAGAGGGAGTCAAGCCCGTCTCCACATTCCCCCCACATCTTTCCTTGCAGGATTCATATGTAACCTGTCGGTTATAAAATCTGCTCTCTGCAGGGTCAAACCCCTGGAGTAGCTACATCCTAAGTGACTCCAAGCTGGCCACTATGCCAACAGCCACAGTCACACTGAGCAGTGCTCACATCCCAACTGAATGCTCTGTGGTGCTGGACAGAAGCAGGGTGAGAATGCCATTCTCACATAGTAGCTCTTTACAGTCTATATTATGACAAAATAATAAATCAAGAGCTCCATAACATCCTGTTCAAACAGTGACAATGCTCTCTACCTGCCCTCAGGGCACCTATAAATCACAACCCCTCTTCCAGAATGTATGCATCTGTAATTTTACAGATTCAAAAGGTCAAAACTTTACCTGCATTTACTTTAATGCTATTCATACATTATTAAAATCTTTTAGGAAACACCTACTTGTTCCAGGTCTTCCCACAGGGCTGAGCAGCAAGGGCATGCTAGCTAGGGAATTATTATATATTTCATGTCAAGGACAACAATTCAAACTCAAGCACAGAAAAGAAAGATGCTAAATCAGGTAATGTCTTAATATTTCTAATTTAGCTCTAAAACCCATTTTTATTTAAGTTCATGTGCATTATACAACTAACACTGGAATCTCTCATTTGAACACATACAGCCCTTTAACCAAAAGTAGTAAAATGCTCTAGAAACCTTCCCACATGAATTGTAAGGATCAAGAAAAAAAAACAAGCCAAAAACACTTTCCCCCCAAATCTCAAACGAATCAGTCTACCTGCACCAGAAATACAGCTGCTTCTAATCTGTTTGAGAGGCCAAAGCACCAAACAGCCTATGGAGCTGGAATAATACTGCATTCATCTGAAACTCCGAGAAAAGATTGGTCCCAAATAGTCAGTCCTCTTTCCTTCTCCAGCTGTATGTATCGGAGAGCCAACAGCTGCCATAGCTTTACACCCTCTTGCCAGTACAAAGGGGTATTGATTTTTGCCGAGTGGAAAAGATGAGAAAAACAGACACATAAACATTGTTTAACAACATTTCCTAAAGCAAATTTTTTCTTTAAGACTCCCTGTAAAGATTAGTAACTAGTTCATTCCCAAGTAGTGTGAAAGATTTAATTCAAAACAATGCAGAAGGTAACATGGCAAAACAGATGTTCAGTTTACCCCCCACCCCAAAAAACAGATGACAACTTTTCAGTTAGTGTCTTATCCAAGCATTATACAGCTGCTAACACGTACAAAATGCTGCAAACTTTAACATCGAGGATAGTCACTGTATTGTGTGACAGCACTGTCTACACCTTGAAAGGGGAACAACCCATTAGTAGAAAAAGTAATACTTCCTGAAAAGTTTTATCCTGCTTGCTGGAAATCAATCTCGTAGCACAGGTGTGCTTGCACAAACACACATATGCATACACATACTCATACACATAGATAATTGTTATGACCTTAACTATCCATCCTCAGTTATTCAGAAAGTATCCAACTCTTCAATTGCTACAACCACCTATCTAGCAGAAACGTACCTGTCCAAGCATCCTTAAACTCAGAAATATTACTTATGTGATTTTTATCTTCTTGCTTCTCAGAAGATGCAATTTACTTATGAGCCAATAAACACATACATGGTCACTGTTTATAATGCTGAAGTACCTATTACTGCTTATTGATTCAAAGACTGAGTGGACAAGAAGTGCAACCTTATGACCAAAGGGTGCACATATGATATGTGGAGACCCTCCCTGCTACCCCACAGCTCCCACACCTTGGAAGACCCTCCTACCCACTTCTACAATGCCATTCTCTGAAGAATGGAAACCTAACCTATGGTGCACTCTGAGTTTTCAAAACTCACTCAAACAGCTGCACACAAAACAAGTCAGGACTGAGCCCACAGGAATAGTCTTTGTGACACCGCATTAGAAACTTTGCTGGAGTCTTACGAGCCATGCTAGCAGGCCATCCTTCTACAGCACCTAAGGCAGTGAACAGCCCGATTTTTAACAATACAAATAAACCCAAGTGATGCATTACATTTTTAAAGCTTACTTTTTAAAAGAACTGCCAGAAGCCCCAGCCTACTGCTAATGGCAGCAGGTATTTGAGCACCAAAGAAATCAGATTTCACTGGAAATCTGGGGAATTCAGGGAGACCTGGGGTTAGTCCTTCCTCCTCCCTCACTCCAAACAATGGGTGCCTGCTGGTACAGCACTGAGGGCAAGGACCGCCAAGCCCAGCTGTAGCTGTGGGCAGTGCTTTATGAAACAAGTAATATTTGAAGCTAGTTTCAGAATATGTGCTGCATTTTGACCACCCCCTCATCCATTTGAAATTGCAGATGGGAATGAATCCTGCTCCTTATTAAGGAAAATCTTTCTGACAACAATGAGGAACTGGGAAGCATCTGGCTGTCTTCCTCTATCCTAATCTCATGGGAATTGTAGCTACCACTCAATAACCTCACATTTCATCTGGGTTGTGCTTGAATTATTCTAGGAGGCTCACCCTTTCAACGCATCTCCTGCTTTCAGTTCATCTTAATTTATTGCCTATTTCCATAATGTGCTCCTTTGGTGACCTGTGTATAAACAACAGTTACTTATACAAATTAAGATTTTTTTTTTTTTTAATTTGGTTCAAATGCTTTTGTATTTACCTGGAATCTGCATAGTATTTTGGACCAAAAAAAATTCACTTCAGATATCCCAGGTCTTATCCTGATTTTGTATTTCCTTCTTATTTGCCTTGTAACATTTGCAAGAATGAATCACAAAATAAGTAAAACTGTTAAGTTACAATGCTGCTTAGGTTACTGTGGTTGGAATAAATGGACTTGATCATCACAACATGGTGAGCCACCCTAACAGCTGTCAGGACATCATAAACTCACCACACTGCAACATCACGAATCCATTCCTAAGGGTACAGCTGAGGTTTCTCCAAAGCCTAAAAATTACAAATTCACTTTATTTCTTAACATCACTTGAGATGTCATTGTCCTGGAAACACTTCCTATGAACAGTCAATACCAATGGCAAAGCCAAACAGTTTTAATTCCACGCCTAAGAACATTCTCCACTTCTAAGACACTCATTGGAAACATTTACGGAACTGCTCCTTCTAACTCACAGAGCATTCTGAGTAAAGGACTGATGGACACATTGTCAGCAATGGCTGCTTGTAGCAGAAATGAGTGGTGTTTAGACTTTCATGTCCTACTAAGTACTAACATCAATTAAAAGTTGTTGCACACTTACAACATATCATGTTCACTGGTCTGTACTTGTAAATCAGTAAATTGATCATTAATGTAGCACCAAGGCCACATTCTCAGCTTTAATGTAGAGAAGGACAGCACAGCATCTCATAGCAAAACAATAAAAACCATTCCCTAATGAAATCAAGCAAATAAACATGTTTCACAGAAAAGATCAGACACCCCCTGCCCCATGATGCAACGTTATTGATGCATATTCACTCAAGTTTGGAACCACTCAACTCTCTCTCCTACCCCCTTGCCACACAGCATGTATAGCACATACTTGTACATAGGCACCGAGTACTTTATGATATTGTACATGGCAATGAGTTTAAAATACAACCACAAGAAACTATAATAAATAAATCACAATGAAATTCTGGGTCTGTCAGGGTGAGTGTACAGATTGTCTTGGGTTGTAGAGTAAAGCACACAGGAAGCTTTGTGTTTTACCTTCTTTCTATCAGGTAGAAAGTTTCTTGTCTTCATTTCATTATTTACCCTTGAATAATACTATCTGCTTAATGGTGCAGCACCTCAGCACATGAATAAGACTAAACAAATTTATTCCTAGTAAGTCTCCACTAAGTTTTATTACATCTAGATCTCAGACTGGCAGAACTGTGAATAAGCATGAATCTCATGTTCTAGGTCCAGGCAGCCCAGACAGTCTCCACTCTAAGCTAACTCTGATCCCAACAAATTTAACTGAATCACTTAACCTGACTTCTTGGTTTCCCATCTTTCATCTGGAACATTAATACATACTTCACAGCCCTGATTAAAAAAAAAATCCATTATTTAAAGTTTGCACAGTGCTTTGAAGATGAAAAGGGCTATGTTTTGTCACTAGCATAGCTTCAACAGAGAGATGTGGTTTATTTTTGCTCAGGAAATTCTGCCATTGAGTTCCGTTTGAAGAATGTACTTATCTGGAGAAAAATCTACTTTATATCAATAAAAAGTATTCTATTTAATAACATGTCTGGGGAAGAAAAAAAGAAAAGAAAAAAAAGTGGAACCACCACAACAGGAAAATATCTTGAAAATTAAATGCTGGCAGGATCAGAAAGCTGCATTGTCTCTCCAAAGCACCCTGGAGATTTAGGGGGATCCCTGGAGTGATCCTACGTGTCCATAACACAAGCCAGAGCAGGCAACTATTGTTTCAAAACTCTGGAGGTGCTAAGCTTCAAGAAAAGCTTGCCTTTTGCTTAGTTGCCCTCACTTCCTACTTAAGATAACATACTAGAGACCTTCCCTGTGAAGTCAGAACCTCACCTATGATGTCAGTAGAGATTTTCTGTCTGGATGAGCAGTTCTTGCTCCACTTCACCAAAGCTACATTCCTACTTATTGCCATAATAAAGCGCATGTTGCAGAACGCGACCAAAAGGAACACCTTATACGCTTCTTTGACTTTTGACTTCTTGCTGGTTGGAGGTGTATGACAGCTAGGGCCTGAAGGAAGGAGGCTATGTGGATCTAGACTTGCCTGTTGTTTTTCCATGCACTGACCCAATCCTGCTGCACAAACTGCCAAGTTTATGCTGCTTTCACAAAAATATGACATCATGTGATTCCTCCCCCCCTCCTTCTTTCAAAGAGGGGGGTTGCTTTTGTTTTGTTTAATTTGTTGTAGCTGCTGGCATGTGTGAGAGCAGCATCCCAGTTACAAAAGTTTTGGAAGCTGGATTCATTGTGTTGTGACGGGTTGCTCAGGGCTCTCTCTACGTTTTTCCATTTCCTTGGCAGAAGACAAATTGCAGAGGCATTTACCCAGTTCTGGGGCTTGTCGTTTGCTACTCAGCCTTGACCAAACCGGCATGATGTACTGAGTGTGCTCCGCTGCTTGTGGGACAATTTTCTTGGCACTGCACAGAGATTTGTCATCATATTTTTGGACAAATGCACTGTGCTAAACACACCTAAGCATTTTAGGCCACAGCCCTAGTCAATGTAAACCAGTGTAGCTTTACAGAAATCAACACAGCTGTTTACATTCAATGCTGCTAAGGATTCAGTCCTTTAATGTCATCCAGTTTGAGAACAGGGACTTCAAAACATACAGCACTGCAGGATTTGTGCTTGTTTATCGCTGTACAAGCTTTAAAATAATCATCATAAAAGCTTCCTATACAACCATCAACCAACATCATTCACGCAAAAGCAGTATGTGAACTTTACCAGCTTAAAAATAATGAGCTGTTCCCAGGTGTATTTGTAAAATTGCCCACAGGTCAGCAGTAACGGTAAAAGTCACACCAGGGCAAGTTTATCAGAGAAGCCCACTTTATTCCCAGTAACCTGACTTGCTCACATCTCACAGGGTGTTAATTCTCCTTCAGTAGTTTTCTTGCCCCTAATGCTCTTTCCTTTTTCCCCCAAAGCATTTTGCCATTTCAGCCTCTGACTTCTAAGTGTGTTACTTCAAGAGCTTCTTTTAATGCGCCAGTTCCTGGCTATCTGAGGTACAGGCAGGTACCTATGCATTTTATGCATACCCAGCCTGGTCACCTCTCCCTGCCAGTTCTCGGGTCTCAGGTTCCATCTCAAGTTTGCAAGATTCACTGAAATACTAGCTGAAGTGCTTGAGCTTGTTCAGGGACTCACAGCTTTGTAGGAAGACCTTTAAAGCAAAAGGGAATCTATTTTTCATGTCTAAATGACATATGTGAGAAATGAGACAGTAGAAACAAAGGCTCAAATTCTTCCCCCTCGCACATATTTCCTCCAGTTTTACCTTTTCTACACAATCGAGGCAGTGCTGCATCTAAGGCTGGGACAGGACACCAAGCATCAGAGTAAGGATTCAACTCACTCTCAAAAGTGTAATGGAACTATGGAATATCTCTAGGCAGATACTGTTATTTTAGGATCCCGCTCTTTTGTCCCTAAAACCACTCAGAAGCAAGGAGAATGTAAGTCATAGCTCTTCTCTCAGAGAAGAGGGGATTCCTCCTCTTCTACTGCTATGGAGTCTCCTCTAATCCAGAAAGTGCTGTTTGGGCTAGTTGAGAAAGGAAAATCCCGAGCAAAATCCCTTCTTCATTAGAACAGAAGAACAAGCAAATGTAAGTGAACTTCAGTCTAGATGCCAGGGTCCCTTCCAGAACTAAAAAAAAAAAAAGCTTTTGAGAACTAGACATACTTCCAGGACAATAACAAGGTACCTGGCGGAGCCCTGAATGCCACTCAAAAGAAGGGTTTGGGTGAGAAACAAAATGAAAAGCACGTTTGTGGAGATGTGATGGATCAATTCCACTGTCAGGTGTGCTTCTATAAATCTAAATTGAGCTATGCTCCCTTATAATGGTACTGTGTTCATACCTACGTTGAGAAATCCCATCAGGCATGCAGCCCTGATACAAGGAAAATACATTTCTTCAAATATGCAGTATATATTACTCACTTCAAAGCCCTTCCTAATATGCTATAAAGCTCCAGAAGTTATTCCTTGACCAGGTTAATTCATTAAACTGTTTGAATACTTCTCATTCTTTGCTTACACAAATAGTTTATCATGAGGTTTTGCTTTAAAGATTATTTGTATAAGGTATTAAGGTAACTAGTAATAGCCAATTTAAAGAAAAAATATATTGGCTAAATCTAACTTAAACTAGGTTTCTGCACCAAATGTGGAAACATAATGCAATTCTGCTTCCTTCTACCACCACTTTGATGGATGGTGATATGTAACAGGGTTATCATGGAGGAGGAGAAACCTTGTATTAGCACAATACAGCAGTGCATAAAGGCTTCAAAAAACAGTGGCATTGCTGAATCTGGAAGTGAAGAGGAAGAGCTGATCTTGGAAGGAAATGCCATTACAGGTTATAAGAAGGAACAACCTGGATGGGGATTCAAAGCAAGGATAATGGCTGCTGGGTTCATCTTCCCAGCTGCCTCCTTTACATGTACAGGCTCAAAATTAGCAATGCCTGCATTATCTTTAAATCCTTCTGCAATACCAGCATAGAAACACAGTTATTACAACAGAACTCACTTTTAACATGAACCTCACATCCTCTGTTCTCTTCTGTTACACACCCAGCTACCCGCATTTGCCCGAGTCAATCAGTCCCTGCACCCTGTCCCACTCCAGCACTGTCACAGCTCTGCGACAAAGATTATCCTTATCACATGTCTGCATGAAGCCCTGAAACTACAGGGTCCTAATACTTAATGACAGTTCCTTTGGGGGCTGCCTCCATAAAAATTAACAGTTACTAATCACCAGCAAATCTATTAGAATCCTAGACCCCATGTGTATGGGCACACGCATGCATGTGTACATCAGAAAGAAAGACTCATAAGAAAAACATTTCCTGCTTTTGTTCTTTGCTGAGACACAGGTACTGGAAACACTTCTGTTTATCTGGGCAGCATCAAGACAAAAGATCAAGAAATGCAAACATGTCAATTCTTCTTAGTTTTAATCCTTTTCCCAATTCTTTCTTGTAATACATAGTGCCACTTTGTACCTGAGGGAACCCTAGCATGGAGTCTTTCTTGTAGAACACATTAAAATAAAGTCTAAATCATAGATTTTTAGGACACAAGTGCTAAAGATCAAAAGCTAGAGAACTGCACTACTGACTCTGAGCCCAGAAAATGGTTCCTGAGACTTCAGCAAGCCTGAGGGGATCTCAGCAGAGTAACACTAACATGGATGCCTTCTGAACTATCTGAACAACAATTGGAAACCAGAATTACAGAGGCAGTGAGCCTTTGTGTCTGAAAAAGTCTAACATCCGGGATATTTTCTCATCCCATGAAGGAAAAAGAAAAGAAAAATTTTCAAAAAAAAATAATCATACTTTCTAGGAAATGACAGCTGGAAAATGCAATGGGAATTACACTGTTTACTCCCTCAAATGTTTCATTTTCACACAGAAGTGTTTGCTTCTATGCAAACTCTTTCCTATTCCAGGCATCTCCCAGTCTTTCAGGGACCATCTACATTGTCACCGTCACGAGACATGGACCATCACTTCGGTGTCATGCATATCCACAGCAAGTAACAACTAGAGCCAGCTAGTTTCCCCTCATCAGACTGTGTGCACATATCCCAGGTTGAAAGTCTTATTTTCTTAGTCTATATTCCTTCAGGCTAAATCCTTCACTATCTTTTCTCTGACTCCTGCCATATGCAAATGCCAAAGGGTCATATACAAAACAGGGAGATGGAAAAGGGAATGAAGACATAAACACCTCCTAACCAGGGTGGTGCTGCCTGCAGACTCTCAGTCCCAGAGCAGAGGGGTTTTTCTCCTTGCTGCATTTCAGCATAAAGAGATAAGCATTGTGCAAACACACAATGATAAAGGAGATCCTGAGATGCAAAAGGATTTTAATGATCAGCTTTCACTGGGATCTTGATTATGCTTTGCTTACAGTGCTTGTCTTGTTTGGAATAATGCTGCATCATTTCCCTGATAAAGAGAAGGAAGAGTGCCAATCTTCTGGATATGCTGAATCTCAGAAAATGTAGATCGTTCCCTTCCAATTCAAAGAAGTGGCAGTGACAAATTTTCTAGCAGCTATTCAGGGACTTAAAAGAGCAGTTAAGCTTCCACACTTAAATATATCCTTTTCCCTAAAAAGATTTTGTAGACCCCCATACCATTTGTGTATTTGGAATGGATTTCCATACTTTTGAACTGAAACAGATGGAGATTAAGTGGCATGCATAAAGGGCCCAGAAAATTTTCATTTAGCAATTGCAGACTGAAGAGCTTTGAGAACTAATTCAAAAAGTACTAAAGAAGCCATGACAAGGCCAATGCTGTTGCTGTTTTTGTTGGGTCACAACAGAGCTCACTCACTGCTGAAAGTCAGACATCCTCCATGAGACTGAACTTCCCAATGCCAAAATTCAGGATCAGTTTCCCTCCTGGACTTCCCCCTTTCCCTTTTGCTCCAAACACATATATGTTTACACATCAGAGAGCAAATGAGAGAGAGAGCCTACAAATTAAGTCTTGCCTTCTAGAGGTTTGAAGGAACCAAAATAAAGACCTATAATATTGGTAACTGCTCTGACACTGTGGTCTCCTGGGCAGAAACACAGGCTCTTTTCATTTCATTTTATGCCAGAGCATTTCTCTACCTAGCTGAACAGGCCAAATTAGCACAGAGATGCCATGTCTGCTCATCAGACAAGCAACAGCCTGTTTAGCCAGTGTAACTTCACCTTGTTTTACTGTGATCCTGCAAGAGCTTCGTTAGTTCTACCTTATCTCCATGAACACCAATTCAAGAGACACAATCACTCCCTGGCTTCCTACTTCAGTGCCTTTTCTGCCAACCTTCATGTTTCAGATTTGTGGGCTTTACACCAGCAGCAACCACCTGCAGCCCAGGAGCATCTGTACTCACTGTTGCCTCCTCTCTTCAGCACCAATTTATATTATAAGACCTCTCAGGAACAAAACATAAAGGCCCAGATGAAGATCCTATGGTGCCACAGGGCAGGCGTTTCCCTTCAGTACTGGTTGCCATCATCATAAAAGGAGTGATCCTCTTGTCTGGAATAAAGTTGGGTGAAGAAACACAATTTCAGTAAAAGCTGCTTGGGGCTATATAAAAGGCTTTCGAGAAGCATTCAAAGATCCTTGTGAAAATTACCCATCATGTACACAGCTCCAGCTAACATATATAGCAGCTGTCCTAATGTACTGAAACTCACTGTGGGTACTGAGGGCTTCTTCTCTGACACTTAAGCAAACATATTATTAAACAGTTGTTGCAGAGTAGCTATACACATGCTAGGAGTCATCCCAAAGCACCAACATGCAGATTTGCAATACCAGTGACACACTCGTACCTTTGACTCCTTGAAGTCTCCAAAGAGAGACAAACATGGCCAGGCTCTAGTACTGGCATCCTACAGAGTAACAAGGAAACCTGTACATCCCCCAGACCCTCATGGGAATCCCAGGCATGGAAAACCAGCAGTACTCCCAAGCAAAGGGTCACAGAGATGACTACCTCTCACAGCTGCCCAGGATGACTATCCCTCATGCCACTGGCTCTGAATAACATGAGTGGGTCTTTGAAAGAGTCTCCACAAGTTTAAGTTAGGCTGAGAGCAGCTGTAGAGAAGAATAGAAAAAGGTCTATTTCTCAGGAAGATCAGCCTCCTGTACAGGAAGGACAGGGTGCCCAGCGTGCCAGAGACGTGTTCTTTGCCAATATGCCAAAAAGAAGCAATAGAAAACTGCAAGTCAGTCTGCCAGTTCCACAAGCACAAACTGACTCCAAAGCTAACACTGGATTACAAAGAATTACTTTTCTGTTTGTGTTAAGCAATGCTCTCCAGCAACACTGAAAAAAGCTCACTATTTAAGCAGCAAGTGTTGAGACCACCTGACAATTATCAGCAAAGAGAATAATAGGTAAAATAAAAACAAAGTATAATTAAGAAGAGGCAAGCACTTTAGCTACAGGTTCTGAATCCTGGGGGGGGGGGGGGGG
>JANZLQ010000095.1:6762992-6784426 GCA_026212715.1 Elanus axillaris | reverse complement strand
GGGGGGCACTCAACTGGACATTTGTAATCTTGATTTTGTAGCATTTTAAATTATGTTCAGCGAGGAAATTATTTAAACTCCATCAATATAAGCCACATTTAAGTCAAATTAAGGACACAAAAACAAAATTCTGTAACAATTAGCTAGAGAGATTTAATGGAAATTGATGGAACTTCTGTCAATGCGTAAGCCTAGGGTATGTAGAATACCTGTGTACCAAGTGGAATATTTATCTGGAAAAAAGGATATATTTAGTAGTATTGATCCTAAATAGATGAAAGAATTGTAATTGGTTTTGTTGAGGAAAGAAAAAAGCAATTAATTTCAACTTACATTGAACAAGACACATTAGGGTAAAATATTGACAAAGCAGATGATTCCATTCCCCTATGCAGAATGCCAACTGGCACCCATTTTCAAAATGCCAGCTTAAAAAACAAACCAAAATAAGAATAAAGAAATCAACCATTTGAAAGACTACATTGCACATAACTGGATCACAAGCAAATTGCTTTTCTCTGCAGGAATACAAGAGGAGAAAAAATTCTACTGTAGCAACCACCTACTTTTTTAAAACACATATATATATAAACATATAAGCATCTACATGTGTATGTGCTTCCCCTTTGTGGCCAAGACGTATGTGACCTCAGAGATTGAGTACAGAAGTTGGAAATCTGGACAATTCACTAATCCTGTGTTCAAAAGACACAATAGCACAATCTTTGGTGGTGCAATACTTTTTTGGTATTCTGTATTATTCTATAGTAACAGAACCCTTCCACCTAACAGATGAAGGAAACCCATAAAGGGAGGACATAAAGGTTAAACAACCCACACAGTTGAAGCTATCACAGACACAGCCCAACATACCTGCCACTGCTAGAGCCTTGTAAAACAAACCAGCCAGAGTCCTCATTTGCTGTCTAGAGAAGTTCCTGCCAGGGAGCTGGAGCCAATCTCTGCGTGTACAGATGCTCTGGGATCTGCCCAGACACGTCTTGGCAAAGCTGCGACATTAACAGTGCCTTAAACTGCTGCCTTCATGCGAGTAGGGATGATCCACGCATCCATCTTTCATCCCCCAAGCGGAGCAGCAGTGGCAGCAGCAGTGGCTGGACGACGCTAACCACCTGACTGCTGCCACAACCAAAGGTCTACACAGCAAGTCCCTTTCACATCCACTTTCCACTCCCAACGCCGCCTGCGAAACACAGGCTTGTAAGAACAATAACCTGCCTGAACAAATTCAGTGCTGTGATTTCTCTGCTCAGCAGGAACCAGTACAATCAAGGAGCACATGATGTGTCCTTTCCCAACAGAGACCTACATACATCAGCACTGGCATTGGACATACTGGCCTCCAGCACAGCTCAGGCTTTTCTATTAGCAAGATCAGCATCTTGTGAGAGCAGACCTCACATGAGCTGAATCTATCTCAATTCCTGCTTGCAGGTTCCCCCTGAAGCAAGTATATTATACGCTTCTTTAGAAAACACACAGTAGTTTAGAAACTACTGTTCTAAAAGAGCATTAAGTTTATAAAAAAATCACACATTCAAAGCAAAGTGTCAAGCAAGATTTCCTGAACAACCTTAATTGAGCTCCCTTGTGTATTTACAGTATAATGTAGACTTATATATTCCTGGGGTATTTTCTTTCCCTACCAGCTGAGCCTCATTTATAGAACAGGGAGTTACTGAATATTTCTCTTCACCATTTTAATACTATACCTGGTTATTCAATCTTCAAACATTACTCAGTCTCTCCACTGAATGCAAAGATGGCAATTCCCTTGTTACATTTTATAGTGCTCTCCCAACAGTCTCTAACTCATTTTAACCAAAAATGTATATGTAGTAAATAAATAATAAAAGGCTTGAAAAACACATCAACTACACACAGAAAAGGTCAGACTAAAAGGTCACAGTTTGGCAAATGTTAACACACAGGAAAGCTTGTCGTATAAATCAGAAGCATCAGACAAGGCCTCGCTATAAAACTACTACGAACTATGTGTAATTTTAAGAAATTATGACCTGTGAGACTTGAGCTATTAATCATTCAAGGCGGAGACAACTTCAACGTTTGCTGCAGATGCCTCCTGAGCCAGGCAAGGGGTGCCGAGACAGCTGTGCCCTCCTGCCCACTGGAGATGCTAAGGGACTCTGACTCTACCTTCAAACCTGAGAGCCTCTCAGTGTCACACAACAGCCAAATCCCAAACGCACCAAACACCACATTGTTTCCAGGCAATACAGTGTCAGCAGTTCCCACAATCACTTGGGATTCATTCTTCTCTTACTGCCTGGGTTGCAAATAAATTTCTTTCTTTCTATGCTCTCTATTTTTTCCTGAAGTCAGCAGTATGGTAATCCTTGGAGAGTTACCAAGCTGCTCTTTAGGGAAGTAGTTAAAAAAACACAGTGTTTGGTAAGCAATATTCTTGCTATAGATCTTAAAAAAAAAAAAAGTCAGAAAGCAAATTTCTGTAATAAATTTTGAAGCAAAACTATACTGTTGTGAAAATGTAACCACATTACTGTGTAAAAGTTTGCAAGTACTTTGCATGCATTCTGCTTTAAGAGGAAGAAAATTTATTATTGCACCCTTTTTCTCCTTCTTCTTGGGTTTATGAACCGCTAAGGAATTTCAAAATTTCACACAAAAATAATTTTTCTTCTGCCTTTCTTTTTAAAATTAAATAGGCAGGTCTCATCTCCCCTGAACATGTCAGAGCTAGCAAACTTCTGTTATCACAGGTAGCAAACAGAATCTGATTAACTGAAATTGAGGAGATTTCTTTTTAATAGTATTTAAACTTACGAGATGGCAAAAAGAAACTTTTCTTTCATTTAAAAACACAAGAGAAAAACCTTGTCGCTAAGTATTCAGCAACCTTGCTCTGTCAGTAATGCACTGAAAGCTCTTCATTCATAACCATGTATCACACAAAGAAACTGTCCCACAAAGATAAGATGAATTAGCAACAGCCCTGCTAGTTCAGATGACATGAGGGGGGAAGGCCACATAGACAGACAATAAAAAGAAAAAAACAAAAACATACAAAATATTCAAAAGGTTGAGGTGGTTTTTTTTGAGTTTTTTTCATCCAATCACAAGAAAAGCTAAACTTTTCTATTCTCTGTGTTTTCATTTACAAAATGTGTTGCAACTTTATCTGTTTTCAACAGAAGTGCTAATAGGCTGTGTACAGAGTGGAAGTACGCATGTAATTTAGATATAATTTAGCAGCTAAATTATCTTTGTGGTAAAGGTCTGTTACTAAATCACTTCACTGGAAAATTAATAATAATGAAATAGTTATTAGCATCCCTTGAACATATATGCTATCATCAGCATGTTTTTGATAATGAAGTGGTCCTTAGCTCTGTGCCAGCTAAGTCAGTAAATGCATATTACCTTGCTTCAGAATATATAAGGCACTTTGCTTGAAAACTACTTAATAACCAAATATTAACTCTTTCCCTCACACTTAAAGGCTAGAACATTTTTATCTGATGTTCATTCCATAGCGAATAAAAATGCAGGCTACATTTTTAAAGAAAAACCTCAATCTATATGGAAGAAAGGAAGGAAAACAAAAAACCAAATTGACAGCAATAAATACAGGGCAGGAACTCTTGAAGCAAGATTCAAACAAGACAACACAAGAAGAAATTCTCCAGGCGGTAAAATTAAAGTCTAAAGACATTTTAAAATACTTGAGAAGTGGCAGCAATAACATAGAAAGTGCTCCAAAATAGTTTCCATTCCACAGCGGAAGATAATACTTTAACAAGTAACACAAGGCTGTTAAATAGCAGTTATTAAATTTAGACTTTTTAAAGGCAAGTAACCTGCACTCAAGTTTTTAAAAGAGCTGGCTGAGGGGAGGCAATAAAAAAATACCGTTTATTTTCATTAAATCTTAGAATACTCATGTCATTCCAGGAGACTCAAAGAAAGCTAACATTGTCAGAATTTAAATCCAATAAATGAGTGCTTATCGATCTGTAGACCTAGTATCAGTTCTAGCTAATCTAAGTAAGTTAATCACATTAATTTTTAAGACAATCAACATGACTTTCTAAAAATGAGATCCTGTCAAATTAACCAGTTGCTTTCCTTAGCAGGCTATGAGCCTTACAGAAATAACAGTCTCTGTAGCTTACCAAAGCGGATACGAAGAGCAATTTGATTACTGCCTGGGAGCACCTACCTGGCAAACAAAAATGGGGTATTAGAAGGTTCACTTAGTCTAGCAGGCAAGCCTACCATGCTCCAGTGACTTTAGGTTGAAGGTAAGTTCAGACTGGAAGTGTAACATCATTTCTAGGAGCTAATAAATCTCAGAACAGTGTTGCAAAATCCACTGCTGGTTCTGCAGCAATAAGCTGTTAAATGAAATCCGGATTTTTTAAGGGATGAAAGGAAAAAGGGGAATTACCTGTCCATGAAGCAAAGAGCAAATCCCAAGCAATCACACAGATGACAGCTCTGCTCTCACCTGCGCCCAAACCCATTTCAAAACATCAAAATAAATGTTTAAGAAAGATTTAAACTACCACATGTACTTCCTCTGTAGGCTGCTCATGCCCCGACTGAGGGCAAGAACAGGGCCTCACAGACAGAAGGACACGCGCTTCAATGAGAAACAGATGCTAATGCACCACTAGTGCTGCCAGACTACTGGTATTAACCTTCTAGAATAATTATTACAGCAATAAAATGAAAATGAACAGCTATCTAGCTACTGCAAATTGATATTACGAAAATGAGTCCTGAAGTTATTACAAAATTTCACATGCTTCATAAACCATTAAATACTGAGATGTAATGAGGTAGCTATCAAAGTAGTCAGGAAACTATCATTGGAAAATAAACTAACCAACTGTTTAGCCCAGGCCCTGATTACACAAAGCAGTGACTAGCTAGCCTCCTCAAGCAAAAGTCACCATCTATCACACTGAAATGCCCAGGAAACATGAGCTGGAAAATAAATAGATGAACACGCATCTCCATGGGCCTCGCACACAAGTCATAACTGCAATACTGTCCATCAAACATTATCAAGCAGAGCAACCCTGATACACCCTACAATGTTTAGAAAGGCAGAAGCGACAGAGCTGGAGTTATGCTAGCGTGGGCAGAAGACAGAAAGTTCCTGCAGCAGACCATGAAACTGAGTGAATCAGGCTCAAAAAGCATTGCATCCCAAGCGAAATGAAATCTCTTCATATGCTTGCAGGCCAATGCAAAGGGAGCAACTCGGCAAGAGTGACACACTGAGGGGAGAGGGGGCTGAGGCCGTTTTGGGAAAACAAATGGAAGATGCTGTTAATATAAAGAAAATATTTAATTGTTAACATCTGACAGTAATTCAAGAGATGATGTAATTAGCTTAGTTACACTTTCTCACAATTACCCTTAAAGAACACAAATTTCCAAAGGACTGGCCCATTTTTGCTTCCACTGAAGTCACCAGAATATTTGCCATTGATTTCAGCAGAGAAAGGCTCACAATCACTATCACCTATTACATGACTTCTGCCTGCTTACAAAAGACGACAACGATCACGTCTTTGGGCTGGACACAAGCAAAAAGTATCATCTCTATACCACCTCTCTCATCACTCAACTGCTCCACTGCCCCTCTTTCAGCTTCAAACTACTCAAATCCCTCCAGAATATTTGCCTATACATCAAGCATGCTGCAAAATGTCCTCAGACACCAATACTAGCACAATTCAGTGTCAGAGGGGTAGGAAAAACCGGGCCACGCAGCTCCAGACCAAAGACTGGACTGCCTCTGTAAACTAGTAACCAGGTAACATTGAAGAATTTCTGGAGAAAGATGAAATAAAACAATCTGTAGCTATCAATACTGCCCAGATATAGAGTAATACAGCAAAAAGCACGTTTGAAGCTTTGCTCGTTTTTGGTTACATTTTGTCTCATCTTTCAATGTGTTTGGAACATTAAGGCAGTTTCTCTGTAACATATATAAAAAACTTGTGAACACAAGTGGGTATCTTACAGTATAGAGTTATTTTTACTTGAACTTGTTTGAAATGTCCTACATAACTTGTGGCTAATGTATTAACCATTGTAGCTTTCCCAGAGGCATGTTGATAAAACCTTAATGTTTCATCACATGAAGTGTATATATTGTGGTCAGGACCTTCCATCATTTACAACTTTGCCAAACAAATAATTTCAACTGAAGTGTCCTACATATGGTCTATAGCACAGGCTGCACATTTTATCCCCCCACCTTTTAAGTCAGACAACACAAATTTAAGCTATACTAGTCTGTAAAGTCAGAGGAAGTGCGGTTCTCCCAATTTAAAAAGCTGTTTTTAAATTTTTACATTCCATATTCAATTTTAACAACTGTTTTCTGTGGTTTTACAACTACTTATAAACCAACAAAGGCAGAAAACCAGGTTTTCTTGCTTCCACTCCTCTCCTTGCAATAGTGAGGAGCTGATTCAGGAGATGTTACAATATACACAGTGTCACAAATATTTGCATAATCTAAAAGGGCAGAGTTCAGCATGCAGTAGTCACTCATGTTCCATTATTCATAAACGCTATGATAGCATTTCCACAAACGCCTAGTGGTTAACGAATCCTGAAAGCTTTTAGTTCAAACAATTACTCCTCATGAAAGTGTGTATCAAAGCATATTATTTGTTACTTTATTTGCTTCTCCCCATTTAAATTTCAACTGCTGAATGGGAAGCAGAAACAAAACCGTCACTGTTGGGTAACAGCCACAGTAGAACAAATTATGAAGGTGAAGAAGCTGATGAGCATACACTAAATAAAAATAATTCCTTCAAAGTACATCATTGTGAACACCACACATTTGTATGAAATAAGGGTCAGCTTATGAGTTATTTACAAGCCAGAAGGGGGATATGACTGATGAATATTATTTGCTATTTTCAGTTCAAAACAGCTGTAATTAACTCTGCCCTTGCTATTACCTGAACAGTTCATTTACAAAGTACTGATGCTAAGGAACAACACAGTGATGCCCAGTTCCAACTGATAACCACGGGAATTGCATTACAAGAGTCACTTTCAGCAGCATCTCTAACACTGTCTCCTACAAGAAAGGACTATTTTCTTGCAAAGCTGCAGCTCAGGGCTAGCAGCAGCCATGTAACCTCACAGCAATCCATGCTGTACCAGCCAGCAGCAAAGAAAGATGTTCAGGAATGCTGAAAGCAGATGCTCTACATCCTCCCAACTGCTCACAGGGGGAGCAAGTCATGGCTTGATAAGAAACAAGTTTTGCACACAGAACTTGGATTGAAAGAAGAGTGGAGAGGGGCAAGTTAGTCCAACCAGCTTTGAAGTCCGACCTGCCTTGTAAAGCAGTTTCTACCATGCCAAATAACAGTCTGAGCTCCCCCAGGAGATAGGCCAATCTTCATGCATCACAAGGGAGAAAAATCTGGTTGTCATGCTTGCAGTCCCCTCCTCACCACGGGTGAAAGGTGCATCAGGAGATGTTACAATCTGTTTCCATCTGAATTACTTGAACCGATAAGCATTTTCAACTGCCTGAGTTTCGCCTCCCAGGGAGGCTGGATCTGGGAGCTGCCCCATTATATCTGCATGCTCTCTCACACACATACATCCTCCTTCTATGCAAGAAACATTTGTTGTAAACATATGGAGAGGCCCTGCTGGAGGCCAGCATTTAATGCTCTAGTTAATAACATTTTCAAAGGAAAAAAAAAAGGGGGGGGGCAGAGAGGAGAAAAAACTAAATTCAGTAGGATGTGAACACAAATGGGGTTCTCAGGTATAATATGATTTGCCCAAGGTTTGAGCAAACAAGTTTTCCTAGGGCTCTAATAAATAAGGGACATAGCCGCCATATAATACATGAGATAACTGGCTACCTATACACACACACACACACACACACAGAGAAGAAAGGGGGATTCAGCCTGTTTGTGGTCATGTTGAGGCATGCTGACAGCGATGTGCAATGGGCTGGGGTTTCTTAACATTCTCAAATACAACAGAGCAGTTGTTTTTAATGTCAGACAACATTTAGCTGACTTTTCTTGCATGGTCCTCCTCTTCTGTACAGGGAGTAGCAGCCGTCTGGCTGATGCTTTGGGTTGTTTTCCTCCTGGCTGGATTTCTCAATTTAGCTGCCAGCATTTTTGTTCTTTGATGACTGGGTTTTTAAGCTGGTACCCACTGCTAATGATAATGGCTAGTCAGGTCTATTACAGCGCAGTGTAATACCAACAGCCTACATCCCAGAATGAGGAAAAAAACAAGAGGGTTGGGTCACAGAGAGGCAGAATGTGTGGGTATGGATTTCGCTCCAGGATCAGCTGTGCCTTCCTTGACTAATTAATCTCTGAGATTTGAACAGTCGGTAGAATGGAAAAAATGGGTCAAGTTGGCAGCATGGGACTTAAATAAATAAAAATGAGGCATTAGCTTACACTGTGTCTGTGCTTTGTCCAGGCTTGAAAAAAACCAAAAAAGTTTTAGAAAATGAGATTAACTGATGAAAATTAGATGAGGGTGCACTCTGCAAAGCAACTTGTTCTACACACGAAAGACAGCATCAGTACCTTTACAAAAGGCCAGACCACAACACCATTAGGATGCAGAGATGGACAATGTACGCTTAATATATGAAAATTAAACAGGCTTCTCACAGGAAAGGGTAACACCTGAAAATAAAGGCAGATCTAATCTATGCAGCTACAGTTTTACTTTAAATTAAAGTTTATATTGTACGTGTGATTCTTTTGCAAAGTCTGGGAAGCTCAAACAGGCAATCCCAAAGAAGGAAGCCCAGCATCCCATCCTATCTGTTTTGCTCATTCAGTTTGTGATTTGTGGAAGAGAGCTGAAGGACTGACCACCACAAATCTTGTCACTCCTCACTGCAAAATAAGCTAGTGTCTGACTGGGGTAAAGCTGACTGCTCACCACTGGGACATGGATCAGTATTCAGGAACAAGAACTTTGGTTTCATTCATGGAAAGCAAATTAATTTCCTGCATTTCCTGAAGCTCAGTTTTCAATGGATTTGGTGTAGATGTTCAAGAGATGAATTAAGCAGGTTTTCTGAGACCAGAATATGACTCCTCTGCACAGACTGTGAGGTCTTACATGGTTACATAAGACCCTTCTCCAAGTCCCTAAAAAAACAAAGAAACTCAAAAGACAGAGGCAGGAGACCTACTTCCTTACAGCTTCAAGACCTCCATCCCTCATTCAAATGCCATTAAAATCATTTCACAAATAAAAGCAGCCAGACACCTATATGCCAAGAGTGAAAATATGCAAGTCTTGTTTTTATAGAAACATGAGCTTAGGCAGTTGAACACACCTTGTGACAAACGACCTAATTCTAACCAGATTCATAGTAGGTAGACCACTTCTCCCAAAAAAGGAAGCTGTAGTGTATATTGAGTCAGAGAATGCCAGTCATGTTCATATCTACGCATGAAGTTCTTCTACCACTCTCAAATACAGCACTGATTTAATCTAAGAAGGTTTTGAGAAAATAATTTGTTCTCGCCTTTCTTCAGAGTGCCTCTTTCCCACTTGCCTCTGCCCACTCCTTTCCTACCCTTAGAGTACAAGCAGACTTAACTCAATCCATTACCAACTGTCATTTGGGAGAAATCTTGCCTTGTACAAGGTACCAAGGAGTAAGAGCTGGAGGCTCAAGAACATTTTAAAACGATGACCAAGCAGGATGACCTTGCAACACAAATTCTGCCTCCCAGTTGTGCACAGACAACTGAGCCACCTGCCAACATTTAAAGTAAATGAGTAGAACAAATTTCTTTGTGAATTTACTGACCAGCTTCCCTCCTCCTCCACAAAGGGAACACTGTGCTCCACCCCTGCCCTCTTTGGGCAGCTCACTCCCATCCTCTGCCCAGAGTTTTATTTTGGTCTTGTAATTGTTGTGTGGTACAGAAGTTACTTACAGCTACAGAAGACAAATGGCAAGCAAAAGCAGCTCAGAACCACTGAATTTGTCCAAAAGCATTACATGGTATATATTTCATTCTGTAACTTAACTAGGCAGCCACAATAGAAGCCCCAGACTTCTCTCCTTGTCCAGAAGCAATTCAGGCCCTGGGGAACGATCATGAATAGTGGCTAATGTGGGTGATGCCATCTCTAATGCAACAAGGTCAAAATATATAATTAGCATTTTCTCTCAGGGTTTCTTTTTCTTGCTGTAATTTTCACTCAGCTTGCTTTCCCAGGCTGGGGCCCGTTCTCACTTGCTGCAGGGTAAAACAAGAACAAGCTCCAGTGAAGACAATAGCGACAGCCCAGCAAAAGAGAAATCCAGCTCTCAGTTTCTAAGGGTACTCAGCATTCGCTAGTGCCAACTCGAAACGCTACAAGGAAAACTCAACTCAGCCATCCAAGAGGTTGGTCTTCCATTCATATTGGATATTATCAGGCCAAAATTTACAGTAAAGAAAAAACCACACAACCTTGATCCACATTAAAGCAAAAGCTAAGAGTAGCCCATGTGAACTGGGTGAAGGGGACCTCATGAGAGCTATTAGCATACCAGGAACACAGCAATAAACTTTCACTGGTAACTGCACTTTTAGTGGAGTCTTACAGACATTAAAAGGGTAAAGAGTTGCCATGACAACGAAAGAGAATGACATATCTACGAGGCAGGGCTTTTACCAGCTTGGGTGGAGGGCACTTGCTGCTGGTTCTAAGGGACAATGACTGAATTCACCTCCCTGGTTAAAACCACTGCCCTCCTTTCTGCACACAGCATTGGCAACAGCTAGTCATTTATGTATTTCATGGGCATCACCAAAGGACAGACTCCAAATGGAGAGTGCTGGGGATGCAGTCAACACTTTATGGCACAGCCTAGATTTGTTCTTCATATAGAGGCCTGCTATTACCTTTAATAGGCCCACATCTTCCTCTCCCAGCACGTATGTTGCAGTGCTGCCCTTGCATCTCACTCACCCTCGGATCTGTTGTGCCCCTTTCAGCAAGGTCAGCCTGCTGGGTGCATTTTGCTGTCACTTCCTTGGCAGGAAGGGAGCAGTTGGGAGGAGGAGGTCACTGCTCATAGCACAAGAGCCTGTGATGCATTAATACAAATATTCCACATTGTCACCACAAGCAAAGAACACATCTTTAATTCTGTCTCACAGTAACCACCGTAACCTGTGACGTTTCCTTGATTCACAGATGTCTTCCTTCATTTCCCTCCCTGGCAGTTTTCTTCTCTTTTTCTCTACCCAAAACTCATAGCACACTTGAAATCTGTCAAATGGTTTCCATTTGTACCCAGGAATCTCAGTATTAATAATACATTTTTACCCTATTATTTCTGCTTTCAGTGAAACTTCACAGCACGCTGACAATTTCTACCTTATAAATGCTCCTATGACACAATTTCATGAAGTCTGGCACCTAAAGCAGCAACAGGAACTGCAATTCAGCCACACAAGTCTCTGCTTTGAGGAGGGATGCTCACATGCTTCATTGTGGTATGTGGGGTTTGTTGTCAAGTCACTTAGTGTGAAAGGGACACATTTCAAATCCCAGCTACTGGGAAAAGGCAAGTCCAGCTTTCCTCCACTCTGAGAGGCAAGGCAAGGAAAGTGGAAATCACCTGCTGTAGGCTCCATATAACAAACAAGGAATTAAGACAGGATAACACTGTCTCAACAGCCAAGCATGAAAATCACTCTCCCTTTCTTTCCAGCCCCTCAAAAGGGAGTGCAAAGTAGCAAAAGCAAGAAACAGCAGACAAACCTGCAGGACAGAGTAAGGGAGACATAACATGAAAGGAGACCCTCCAAACTACATGACTAATAAGGTGACTGATTAGGCATTACAGCCCAAATAATGCTAGGACACTGCATCAGGCACAGGGGACAGCTTTCTACAACACAACAGAAAACCTGGAGGTTTTTCTAAGAAAGAGAGGATTAATTATATTCAGTCTAAAGCCAAGGGATCATAAGAAGTGAGCCTCAGTCTGGAATGCTAGTTTCAGATAAAATTAAATGTTTAAAAGATTACCATTCCTTTTCAAGTTGTTTTTTTCTTCCTGCTCTTTCACAAAGCCCCTCGATTTCCACAACCTACGCCTCAGCCTTCCTGCAAGTCACAATGATCCAACTTCACCCCGTATCCCCATCTTTCTTACTGATCCACCCCAGCTCCCTAGCCCTCTACAATCCTGCCTGATGGGGACATGCAAAAATCTCAACCCTTTCTCTCCTCGCCTTCCAGAGAGTTATCTTTGATAATACTAAACTTGGGTTATGCAATCCGTATTCACTCTGTCTATTCCTGGCAACACTTCCCTGGCTGCTCCTGCACTGGTGTGGCTCAATTCCGCTTGCATAAACTGTATTCTCCTCTCCTTGAGTTCACCTGCATCCTTTCCATACCAGGCGCTTCCAGAAAACACAGCTCAAACGCACACCAGCCCCACAGACATGTGATCTGTGACTCACAATTCAAGTCAGCACTTAAGCTGCTTTCCTAAACCCAAATCCAAATCATCTGACGAAACATGCTGCAGAGTACAAACACAATCCACCTTAAAAATCAAGTTCTGTGACCAGCCTTTGTTTGCTGAAGGAAATTTCTCCCTCGCTACTTCAGAACACAGCAGAATTTCTAGACAATCACAGTGCTACAAAAATGCCTCTGTAGTCCACCCTACTGTTTGAGCTCTCCTGCCATGGAAATGCTTCCCTTCACAAGATTTATTACTTCTAGTATCTCATATGAAAATTAACTATAGTGTTGAACAAATTAATAATATTATTATTATTATTAGATAAGATATACAAATTAACCTGTTACTGACATTAGAACTAAAAAAAGACAAAGCCCATTGCTGTTGACAGCCAGATTTGACATCTTAGCATGCATCATGCACAGCTAGAGTCGCTCTTTTAACATGAGTGCAGATGAGACATCTTCATCATCCGACAGACATGTTCAGCAGCTCCTGGGGCAGCTGCAACTAAGAACTGGATTTTGGTGCGGCGCAGTCCAGTCCCACAGTACGGCAACAACAGAGGATGCATAGAAACACATGCTAAAGCAATGGGAATTCCTAAACTATCGGAATATGGGTAACTGAGGGGATACCAGCAGAGCTAAAAAGCTGTATTCTGGAATCATTATTTCATCAGTAAGCACAGGGGGCCTAATTTTGCTCTCAACTACAGTGATAAGAAAGTTACAGTGGAATCAAGAGTAATCACACTGCAAGAAAAAAAGTGTTGATTCTGTACTACCTGTGAATCGATAGGCAACAACATCTGCTGTGCTGCTCTACCTTATTTTGCTTCAAGATTTGTGGCAGTCCCTACTCTTACAATGGGAGGTAGAGCAAAAAAATCACTGTTGGTAGGAAATTATACCCTCTAGCAGGTGCTGCAGAAAGTCTTATGAATAGCTGTCTCAGTGCTTTTCAAAAAGAAAACAGATATCATACTTTAAAAAAAAAAAAAAGCCAAATAACACAATAGCCTTGTTTAGACATATCCTTTGTGAACAATTACCAGTCAAAATTATATGAAGGTGATGTTCAATGGGTTCTCTACTTGAAGTTTTAAATGACATCCATTATTGAAAATGTGAAGACATTTACAGAATTGCTACAGT
Organism: Elanus axillaris; assembly: GCA_026212715.1. Classification (NCBI taxonomy): domain Eukaryota; kingdom Metazoa; phylum Chordata; class Aves; order Accipitriformes; family Accipitridae; genus Elanus; species Elanus axillaris. Next base: position 6,770,737 of record JANZLQ010000095.1, on the reverse strand, counting down.
TTCTTTAAAACTTGGACCCACTCACAAAATTTTGGACTTTGTCTGAGGTCATCTCATTGCCAGGCCAGAAGCATCAACTGCTTGTTTGTTCCCAATATGTGCTACCGCGAGCTAGAGGTAAGTTTCCTTTTACAGTGTAGTTTAAGTAAATATCTCAAAAAAATTCCATTTTTTTGTCCTAAATCATCTGTCATGGTTTCTCTATTCTAGCAAAGTACAATTCCTTTTAAGGAGCCAGAAATTGTGGAACTCTGTCTCCAGGTTCAGACCACATGTAAGATGTTTAATGTGCAGATAAAGAGTTAGATTAAAATAGTATTTAGAGGTTGCAAAAAACAGTTCCTATTGTCAAATTTGATATTTGATATATTTGATAGATATTTGACAATATCTAATTTTTAAGTGCTTGACTGTGCCTTCAATGCTCTTTTAATAGAAATCCCTGAAGATTATTCTCAGGTTTTGGAAAGAAAAGAAAAAATCAGACAGAAGAACTGCAGTTCCAGAATGGAAGCTAAACACGCATCTACAGAGATTTGCACAAAGGTTAATGCCCAGCCGAACTTTAATGGGGCTATTAAAAGCACATCCTCAACACAGAAGCAAAGCTATGACAGATTTCAAGCCCTTAATGACTCAAGTTCTTCAGTGAAGACCAACCACACACACACGAGACTATTTTCCTTAAAACTCTCTGATAAATAGCTCATCTTTTGCTTTATCAACAAAACCTGTCTGAAGCAGATGCAGAGTATATTTGGGTCTAGATAGTTAAACCAGGACAACTGAAAGCAGGGTTTTAAAAAGAGAAGTTCTAAGCAGTGTTCATCACAACCAGTGCTTCTGCTAAATCCAGTTTACTCCAATACAGTACCCGTGTCACTGATACAGTCATCAAACCCTACAAAAGTGAGGCAGAATATAGGTCTTTGTTAAACAATCTATGAGAAAAGAAAGCATAAATTGAGAGGTAAACAGTTCCCATACCTTTTGTGAATTACAGTTGCAAAGTGTTGTGAATAAGAATAGAGTATCCAGCTACCTTCATTACATTCTCATCACTCCCTTCCTATCAGGGCATACAGAAGAGCTGTATGCAGACTGCATATAAAACCTCAGACTTATACAAGTAGGTGTGTATTTCATGAGCTTCTGTAAATATTCAGCTGCATAACTAAATAGACAATACCTATATGTATAGCATGCACCACCTAGGAAAAGTCACTATCTCTGAGAAGGCAGAGATGTACCACTATAGAAAACACTTGTACTCCTTTATTCTCAGACTGCAAACTATGACTCAAATACTATGTCTCCTCTTACTTTAACCTATTAAATCAATATGTTCTTTGCAGTATTGGATGACTACTTCATTTACGTAACGTACAGTCTGCCAAATACTGTTACCAGAGATGTCATGTAAACTCATGCAGCAAAGGGGTACAGTCTGACATTACATTATTACATTTTCTCCAGTGCTGTTTCTTTAAAAAGCAAAAAAAACCCCCAAGAACAACCTCTACAAAACCCAAAACACACAGTCATTGTGATGATCCAGTTATAACACTGCCCCAAAGTAACTGCAGCAGCTCAAGGGAGGGTGCTGCGGACCAAGGTGTGGGGTTAGCACAGTGGGTGGGAACCTGGGAGGACAGGAGCTTCTGAAGGTAATTTTTTCCACCTGTGAAAATGTATCATTTAATTTGCCCATAAATCAATTTCCCTCCAGTGTATTTATTTCACACAGAGAGAATATCCATTACCTCAGGTCCTAAACAACATCTCCGAAATTAGAGGAAATGAACCCCCACAACCACATCTAAACCAATCAAATCAAAAAAAATTAGAGCCATGTCTTTCCACCCTCCCCCTTCCAATTTAGTTAGTGTCAAAAGAGTAACAAGTAGTCAGGAAAATTCCCGTTAGGCTTATCTCTCAGTCCAGTGGGATCTCTAAATCCTTTATCAGTATTCACAATGAAAAATAAGAGAATGCTCACGCTTGTTTAGCCCAAATTATGACATACTCTGATACGCATTCACTGAGTGACTGGGATTTACATCTTGCACGAACCCAGTTTCCCAGGAATCTTCCTGAATTTTGTGTGTAAGCATCCAAAGAAGGAACAGCATCTCAGTTTCCAGAGACATTCAGTGACCAACCCTTTTTATAATCTGCATTTCAACCACTGGTGTATGACACACCCCACCCCCACTCCACTTCAAGATAAATGTGTTATGGGTCTGTAACTTGAGAAACACAAACTGCTAGGACCATGGGTGCTTTAGGATAGTATTTGTATTCTGGAAAAACCCTTGCGCCACTTAAATTTGCAGAAGACTAGCTTTTGCAGGTGCCACTGATTTCTCTTCAAGAGATATCAGAAACAATTGCAGAAGCAATACTCCTTTGCTGACAACAGCTGCATCTGTACCAAAGGTTGCCCAGGCTCAGCTGATGAGTCATTCTGACTCCACAGAGCCTTGGTCTGAGGCTCCCAGATGGCCACAGATTAAAATTTGTTACACAGACTGGTATTCACACTCTTAGTGACCTCTGCGAATGAAATTTTGAGACCTCTTGACTCTTGGTGAGTGAGTTTACCATCACTGCTAACACCGGCATAGCTGCATGAGCAAGCCTTCCATACAGCAGAAGACAGACTTGGAGAAAAATCACACTTCAGTGGCTGGGATCCTCCAACATCACATGGCAATAGCTGCTTCACACCTTTCTTCCTGTACAACAGGAAGCCAGAATAGTCACAATGCTAAAGGAACAGTAACTCTTCCCATCACACACCATCCACATGGTGGAGCATCCCATGCATGGATATTGCCAATCAGAAAGAATGCCTTGCCCTCTTCATCCTTTTCACACCCACCTGCTCAAACCGAGAGACCAACCACACAGGACATCCCATGTGAACCAAAATACAATTTTAGTTTACCATTTTACACAGCTTTGGATCAGAACTGTATAATTAGCTGCCAGCAGTCAATGCCTAATTAAATAGAAAGCAAAAATAATAATAAAAAACCTAACTTAAACCAATTATTAACAAAATTACAAGATGGACTTGTATGATATTCACAAGAAAAGGTGAAAAGGAAAGACTAACAGGAACATAAATACTCTGGAAGCTTGCCACTTGGTCACCTACCAAATGAATTTCCACTAGGCACAAGAAAGCACTGAAAGATCTGGACAAACCACAAATTTCAGGAAATTCTGCAGAGACCAAGTCTCCTGCTAAAGCCAGGGAAAAACTAAAAGAGCTCATTCATCTTACATACTTTGCCTAGAAAACATAAAGTCCCTGGGTTAACCTCAACCACAGCAGAGTGAAAGTGTACACAGAAGAGGAATTACTCTTCTGGACACAAACCGACTTCAACAAAGCAGGAGAGGAAATTTTTCTGTAACAGCCTGCATATATTACTCTGAGGGCAAAAAGAAATATGTTATGCACTAATATATCCAGCACTGGCTACTGCTGGAGGCAGGATGTCAGCCACAAAGGGGCCAATAGACTGATCCCATATGACAATCCTGTATTTCTGTCTATTTAACCATATAATTAAAACCTGCTGCTGCTACACACACTAATTAGATGGACAGCATTTACTTCAGCAGTCAGCACCCTCTTGATTGACAGTGTGGCAGCACCTGTCCCCTACAGCAGCTAGGCAAACACTTAGCTGTTTGGAGATGTCAGCACTGGCTCACCAGAGAACACCCTAGTAGGGCTGGATGCAGAGTTAACATGCATCTCCACTAGACTGCATAAGTATCCTTAAAATCACCAAAGACTGAACTGAACCAAGCGTAAGAGACACTGCCTGCACCCATCTTGCCATGAACTAGTGACAAAGCCAGACCCCAGGGAACATCCACTGGGGCCTCAGCAGAGGCTGCTCAACAGTAAGTCTAAGAAGCCATTAACTCAGAACTTTAGCTAACTAAAGCTTCACATACCTGTTTTCAGTGACAGCATAGTGTCCACTTCTGATCATTTCTATAGAAGGTGCCATTTGCAGTTTGGCAATACATCCTAAAGCAATCCTATCAATGTATAGGAGAATCTGTATTGAGGAAAGAACATGACTTCAGCTGATACAATTTATCTACCCCCTCCAACAATGGCCTCCAACAGCAAAGGTGAATGTCTGCAACCAAATGCAGAAAAAAATTCAATTAAGCATCCCCCCCCCCCCAACCTCAGCACCAAGTGAAAGAATCTTCTGCAGACTTTTAGTTGGTCTTCTTCTAATGGCCACAAATGTTTATAATTAACCCTCCCAGTTCCCAAGGAAAGACAAAAGACACTTCCACAGAAGAAACAGTAGCCACAAACCACACAAGAGCAGCATTCTCCGAGTTGCAGAACAACGCAAGTATCAAAGGCTCAGGGAAACTTCACTACTCTTGCATGCATGGAAGCTCACAAGGTAGTACCCAGCCTAAATAAACAGTTACACTGACCACACACATACATTTACACATCATCCTGTACTGTTAACCCAATTGCTTTCTGCATACTTGAACTATTTTTCCTTTGAATTTATCTCAGACCTCAACTGATCACTGCAACACACTGGCCACCACAAACCCTGTGGACTCAGGCCAGAGCTGGTCTGGCTGCTCAGGAGGTAATTTGGCTCCACACTGCAGTACAACCTTTGGTCATTAGATGTAGTACAGTTGCCCTGCTCTCCTTAATCCCTGCCACTCAGCTGCCTTCAGGAAATGAATGGCTGTAATCATCACACTGCCTTTTAACTGAAGAGACAGAATTAGATTTCATCAGCCATTTCACTGTCACACTGCATCATCCCAAACGGATAATGAGCCCAAAGGCTCTGCCACTCCAACCACTTTAGTTTGATAGCAAACATATTACTTCACAGCACACAATGACAGGAGACTGTCCTGGAGCACGGGGAGAGCCTGGAGACACTTGTAGAGACAAGGCACACCTGTGTCTCCACTTCTATGTTTTTTCTTGTAGATTTGTATCAAGGCTTGGGCTTGAGTTTGCCCAGTTCTCATAGCAAAAACTTGCAGCCCTCATGGCAACAAAGACATAGCATTGGTCTTTAAGGGTTTCTCTGGGTAAATAAATAAATACATAAATAAAGTATTCCTTGAGAAAAAAAATTCTTCGTTGTGTTTAGTAGAAACTTCTGGATATCTGTATGGGAAGTGATTTTGGGTTGTAACTTACCTGACCACATCTTAAGTTTTTTGCTTCTTTCTGGTTCATCCCGGGTATTACAAAAGTGTGTTGTTTATACTCTACACTCATTTTCACATTCCTAAGACATGCTAATAGCTGGGCTATAAGCACTGCAGTGAAGTGTTAACTGAATTTTTCAAGCAATTCTCTTCACCTTTACACTCTCCACTGACAAAAATCTTTTCCAGCCAAGTTCAGTAAACGTGCATTTCTGAGCGAAGGCAGCAAGACCCCACACTGAGACACAGCAAGTTCAGATACAAACAGTTCCAAAGCAGAATTAAAAACAAACAAAGCCAACAACAAAATCTCAGATGCTTATTTAAAGCTACAAACTGTTGATGTAAAAAGTTAGTGCTGACTAGGGAGAAAATTGAGTCAAAACATTTTTAACTTGTGAAATATTAGCAAAATTTACTCACGGGGGATAGTAAACTAAGCTACGCACAATCACAAGGCACTAAAACACCAGTACAATGAGCTAGGCTCAAAGCTCAGTGACACTGGGATAAATTCAGTCTCAATTTACAGTGGCATCACTAGGAAAACTAAGAAAGCTCTGTCCTCCCAAATCTATCGAACAGACACCAGGAAGAATTTTAGTTGCAGAGAACAGGAGTCAAGGAAGACCCATCCCTCTGTACCCTGTACTACTCCTGCCTGTTCTGCCTGGATGTGGTTTAACTGGATATCGTCATTTGCATACTGCACTCACCCCCCTTTTTGTACCACAACGTAGTATTACAATTATTTAATCCTACATTATGTCATCTTGAGCTCCCTGCCTACACACAGCTTCCAGAAAGCAACTTACATGTAAACCCAGTAAAGCAACTATTAGTGCATACATTATGTAAGTAATAATCTGTAGAGACAAAAACAAATAAACAAACAAACAAACAAAAAAACCAACCACAAAAACCAAAACCAAATCCATGACATTAGTAGGATGGCTAAGTGCCCCATTTCCAAATAAATGAATGTCAATTTGCTGGTTACCTGAACAGCACAGGGATTACAGATTTCACCCATGCTGATAGATGGCATTTTACAGTTTTGATCCACGACGCATTTAAAGGAATGCATTTGTGAAACAAGACATGAGAACAAGTAAAGGACCTGAAACAGGAAAAAATGGACTGTATTAAGCATGCAGGATTCAAGCATGCAAGTTTTCTCTATGCTGTCACACCAGGACTGATCCTATTAACTTCCATGGGGACAGGCCTGATTTATTCAATTGCAAACAATCAAAATGAGGCCTGTGGATCAAGTCCAACAGAGCACTTCATTTTAAGCATGGTGGGCTCCAACAGGGCTGTACCCCCACTTACGGCCAGGCACATGCTGCGGAGATTCACTGGCATGAGCCATGGTGTGCTCAGAGAGGCCTTCAGCACTGCAGCAGAGCTCCCATATTGACCAGGCTAATCCTGCTTTCACTTTATCCAGTTCCTTATCAGAAGTATTACAGGACAAATAAGGTAACTTTACTTACTATCTCAGAGCAATTAACCAGCACTGGGTCCAAACTGTCCAGCTCACTGGTTAAACAAATATATATCCCATGAGGATCAGCATAAATATGACCCTGTATCTTACTGTTCCCTAGGCAGTCAAATATCATCCTGAGTGTTGTTCGTATCCAGAGGTCAGTGTGCAAGGGCAGACAGAAAATACAGCATCATTAAGGACAAGGTAAAAATACATTAATTAAAAGCACACTACTGAACTTCACATCTTACATAACAAGGAAAATGTCCACGGTTCCCATTTGAAATCTAAACAAAACACACCCTTATTTGCACTTAATTTTGCTGTCTCTCCTTCCTCTGTATTCTCAACAGCCGTACGAAAGCTGCTGGCTAGAAACTCTCTGCTCTTATGCCCACATTTCACCTAGTAGCTTTCACAATAGTTTAAAACCTTGACATTTTTATTATTTTTGTCTAAGCCACAGTGATCAATCATGAAGTAAAGGATATGAAGTAAAAATGCAATAAACATTATTGCTTGACAGCCTCTTGGTGACCCATGTGAGGCTAGCTGATGGCATTAACTCCAGGATCTAATAGAGAAGCATATACCTTCAGATTAACATTAACTGGCATCCTTAATGGCAGTGCAGGCAAAAAAGCCAAGGACCAAACGAGCCACGAAAATTCAGCGAACCACTTCTCCCTCAGCCAAGGGGGAGGCAGATATGCAGCTGCAACAGAGAAACTTCTTTGTTATTCCCAGGCACAGGCAGATCCACAGACAGTACCCTGACAGGTCTCTGCAGAGGTGTCATGGTTTAATGCCAGTGAGCAACTAACACCACGCAGCCGCTCACCCCTTCCCCCCCCAAAGTGGGATGGGGGAGAAAATCAGGAAACAAAAAAGTAAAACTCGTGGGTTGAGATAAGAACAGTTTAATAGAACAGAAGAGAAGAAAGTAATTATAATGATAACAACACTAATAAAATGACAACAGTAATAGTAAAAGGACTGGAATGTACAAATG
>JANZLQ010000095.1:6710565-6762892 GCA_026212715.1 Elanus axillaris | reverse complement strand
TCATACTGAACTCAAAACACAGCACTGTACCAGCTACTAGGAAGACACTTAACTCTATCCCAGCCGAAACCAGGACAAGAGGGTGACGTGATTTCATCAATGATGAAGTTTTAAACAAAACACATAACAATTGATATGAAGACAGAGAGATTGCCTCTGATGTGACCAGAGACATCTTTTGAGGATGCTAATGGAGTACAGAATTAATTTTAAAGCTTGCCTTTTTGCACCACACACAGTAAGAACAAATGCTTGAATCAAACATGAGCATACATAAGGAACCCTTTCCCTGGAACACAGTTTTAGACTCCAAATTTTTGGTAACAAGATGCGCAAAGCACTAAAATATTTATCAAACGATTTTAGGCCAAAGACCCAGGCACAAGCTCTGCACTATTTTGACAGGACAGGGAGCAATTTGTACATCAAAAAAAAAAAAAATCAGCTCCTCATAGATTGGGTTTTCCTTGTTAATCTAAAACTAGAGATTTTATTTGTCCTTGCTGACAGGATTCATTGTAAACACAGCTGTTCGGAAGCTAATAACATCAGTGACTTCTTCCCTATTTATTTGCGGTTAGGAGGGGTTTTTGTTTCATTTCTTCTCAGAAAATTCTGGCAACTTCCTCCTCTGGACAGGAGGCAGCACAGTAATATGTAGTCTTGTCCATCAACACCCAGGCATCACATGGGATTTCTCAGAAAGTCAGATCTTCTTGTGCAAAAACCTGCCACCCTCCCACATAACAAGCCTATTGTGTGTGTAATACATCAACTTTTTTTTTTTAAATAAGTTTCAGACCTACCTCATTAAACTCTCAGGATCCAGGTCACAGGAAAACTGTCTATCACACAATTTCCTGGCTCCTGACATGTCAGCATTTAAATGCTCATAGCAGGAACCTGCTTGTGCCTGTTGTTTTCCCCTCTCACCCTCACCCCCTTGACACCAAGATGCAGTGCCAGATTTGGCACTGTGATACAGAAACAAAAGGCACCTTTTTCTTGGAGCCAGTGTCGTGCCACTGCTGGGGATCAATGGGAAAAGTTGTTAGCAGTATATTCACTGATTGGGTTTGTACTTCACAAATTAAGCTGGAACTATGAATTCAGACCTATGACTCACTATAGTTTAGACTGGACGTTTTTACAGAATATGTGCTCCCTGCAAAGGCCACAGAGCATAGGCAGAGGTACACAGTAGACACCTGCACCCTTCCACACCTTCCTGCAGTCAGGTCACTACTAACACAGACAACACACAAAGAAAGAGGGTGGCACAAATACAGAGTGCTGAACCCAGAGCAAGTTTACCACAAGGCTTGCCACTGATTCACAGGCCATTCAGATGGTGCCATGATGGTTTCAGTGTGGTAATGGAGGATGGGGTATCTTAAAGATTTGAGTCTTCAGCTTAGTGATGGTTAGACACATCAACCAAGTGCTTCTAAGCGTAATAAATGGTCTTGGGGAAAGGCCTCAGTAACCCTCTCAAGCTGTACAAGCAATACCATCTCAGCCACCATATCACTGTGTCCTGGTCTTTTGGGGAACAAAGCCCCACTATGTGAGTACAAAGCTGCAATGCAGACAACTAAAAGAGCATGCAACATGGACATAACTGTTACGATCAACATAAAAGTGATTCTCATTACCTAAGAAGCCAGACTATGCGTGTCAATTCAATTAAAAAATATATATATGCTGGCCAAGAATTATTCTCTAAAAACTATTTCGCATGCAAGTGTGTATCAGGATCCAAATAATTTAGGAGATAGAGTACACCTTGCAAAGAAACCAGTCCCAGGCATAATGATGCTTGTACCAAGAGATCAGCAGGGAATGTGGGGGAAGGAAAGGGGCTAGGAAGAGTTGCCAGGCTGCAGTTCAAGGAAGAAGCTTTGATCTAAGACAGAAGGAAAAAAAAAATTAAAAATCCTTTAGACTGTATCAGCATGGTTTATTTATCAAGCTAGAACCTATTATGACTGTACTGATTGCTTTGAAGTTCCCTGGCCTATGTCAATTGTTTATTTATGATTCCATAATTGAGTTATGTCAGAAGTGCCAGCCTGGGAATTAGAGTGCTTCCTAAGGAACAAAAAAACATGAGTACATTTTTAACTCCACAGTGCTTCAGTGTGTGCTGTCAGGATGCACAGGTTTCTGTTCCAAACTGGTCTCCTCTTCCCTAAGGGCTGAAAGATGTTGAGTGCTTCATGACAATGACACTAATAACTTGATTGAGAGAGGAAAAGACTGCCACTATAAAACCGAGCATCTGTCAGACTGTGCAAAATCAGGAATGCCCATTTCATCCGTGATATCACGAACATACGGAGGCTGATGCCGCTGGTCAAGGGTGGGAACTGAGCTCCAGAGTCATGATACAAAAGCAGTGGCAGTCAGAAGTGACAGATTATGTATTAAAAAGAAAAAAGCCTGGATTTTTCTCCTCCTACCATATTCCAGGCACGGGGAAAAACAAACAAACAAAAAAAAACCACAAAAAACCTCCAACCCACAAACAAAAAAAACAAACCCTGTCACACTCAACCCACAGCAAAACTCATCCAAACTGAGCCCACAAAAGATTTGTTTCTACAGGTGATCTGTTTCTACCAGTGCTAGGCAGCTCCCTGCAACACACCCTAAGGCTTTTTACACTCCAGCTTCTGGCTGAGTATCTTTAAAGTATACTGTTCTCATAGACTTTATTTCCCAGCTTCTGTTCTTCTTGGCAATATATTTATCAAATATAACTCAGTCATTAACAATCTAATGCTCTTTCCCACTAATGGGGTAGTCTTTCACAGCGCTATACCCACTCCTTCCCTCCTCACAACATATGTTAACACAGGCATTTTCTATTCCTCCTAATCTTCCTCTTCCTTCCCCCAGCTTTCATACTGCAATGTGCCTCCATTGATTCCCTTTCTTCCAGCCTATGCTTTGATGGAAAAATGAAGTACAGGAAACAAATACTCCATTGTGCGAAGCCATCATTACCCCCTTCTTTCTCTCTTCATCATACTCTTGAGATATTAAATATTACCAATAGGCCCCAATATTACTTTTTTAAATCATGCTCTCACTCTTCCCTGCAGTTCTCAAAGTATAGTATCTTTTCTGTTTTAAACATGAAGCAATTTCCCATTGAGTTTTAGAAGCCTAGTTATTTCTATTGGAGGTCATTATCAACAAGGTATGAGGGATGTACAAACACTAGTGACTGTGCCCCAAAGGGCTCCTCTGACCTACGGGCAAAGCATTCAGTTTCTAAAGGAGCAACTAGGGCTCAGGGAACAAGGTACCTGATCGGTGTCTCACACATGAAGGAGCCCAGGTCTGTAGTCTGAAGACAATGTTTAAACCAAACAAGAACACAACAACAAGCAAACAAACAAAAACCAACCCACCAACCCACAAAACACACACACCCCAAAATAATTCCACCACACATAATTTTCTCTCGAGCACTTTGTGTTCACTAAGACATTAGTTAAAATACTTGAATTCTAACTAAATCCACAACATTTGCTAATTTTAACTAGTTTTATCCTCCAGTGAGAAGATGGTTTCTGATCCGAGTCCCATTTCCAAGGTAAAACGTGATCAGGGCATTCAAAGTCACTGGGTATCACACTAGTGAGGGAAGCTGAGCATGTTAAATGCAGCTCTTTTAATTGTGTCTCATTCAGTCTTCAAAGTCCACATCAGCTGCCAAATGCAATTTCTTCTGGGCTTTGAAGTACTTATATCCTAACTTCAAAAATACCTCTGCCACAATCCCTCATTGTCAAATCATGGCTCACCAGCAACAAATGTCATTAACCTGATCCTCCCTTCTTCAGATAGCATGGCTTGAAACGATGCTTGGTTTTAGCCATACAATCTACAGTATGAAATTTTAGTGGGCAAAGTATTTCAAATTCTTATCATTCATTTGTTCCATATATCTTCCATTACCATACAACATTTTGATACATGAACACTTTTCTAATTCATCCTTCCTTAAAAAATAACTCAATCTTCAGTCTATCTTTCTGTGCTGGAGGAAGCTACCAGAATTTAAAAGCTCTCTCTCCTCTCAGCCAACGTAAGACTGTATTTGATGAGCACTGGCATGTCCAAACCCAGCATAACGCTTTGAGCTTGAGACATTCTGCATATTCTAGAGTGCAACCTTGAGTCCCACAACCCTGGGCATCCTAAACCTCATGTTTTCTGTGCTAACAGCTGGATCTCCAGTATTCATCACTTCCTTTCTTCATTTACCTTTGGCACTAGAAACATGTCCCGAGAAATCTGCCTTTTTTTTTAACCATCTGGATGGTTAAGAGGGTTTATTTAGTTCCACAAGCAATCAAGGGAAGTCCCACCCAACCACATCTCCCTTTTCCAGACTCATGAGTGGCTCTGTGCCGCATCTGAACACTGACAAAGCAATTGGTTCTTCTGTTTGTGATAGAGAGCACTCAGAAATGGCTCTGCTCTCTGGGGCAGTCTTGCAGAGTAGAAATGGTGATGAACCAGAATTCAACTATGTAATGAGAAATTGCTTTAATTAGCCAGTTAATTGATTCCTCAATTGCAATAAGTAAAATCACTTGTTTTTACAAGGCACAGTATTTTTTTCCTAAGGACTCCCGGGAATCAGCTTTGCATCTTGCTATCCACCCCAACATGACTACAACTGAAAAGGATCAAAGAGTGCTGGCATGCTACTGGAGGATCACACCTTTGATCACTGTTTCAGAGCAGCCCAGAAAAAAGTACCTAAGAGGCAGGCAGAGATGCAGAGAGTTGCACTAGGGTAATGAACCAGTCTTCCTCTGATGGAAAGAAGCCTGGATTTCAGGCAGGATGAAATGCAAATGAATCTAGCTGCCTTAATGCTGCTGTCTTTTTACATTTGTCCAAAGTGTCCCAACTCAGAAGGGCATGGACTTTTCAACACAAGTGAGATCCAAAATCCACAGACATGATCAAGAGATCTGCTCAAATGTCAAAGAAGGGGTACAGAGTACCTTGGCAGATCTCTAAGACACAGTTCAGGGCCAGTTAGGCAATGATGTAGTTCCAGATACCTCAAAGATAAGCAGGAGAGAATCTAGGCCACTTCTGCAGCACACTGAACCCAGTGCCTACTCTGGGATTAGAACACTAGTCAAGACCCATGATCGATGGCAGAATTTAGCCAAAGAAAGACAGCTTCAGTTTACTGCAAGTTTGGATTTGGCAACCCATTTAATGGGGATGTAAAATTCTACTCTGAAACAGAGAAAAAGAGAACATGACTCATGAGTCAAGTAGTGTATCAGCACAAGGGAATTCCCTAACCTGGAACAGGAGGTATTACTAGCCCAATTAGTCACCGGACTTCATACAGCAATGACAACCAAGAAGAGATAAACGATCAGACAGGAATGAACCATCAATCTCTGTCCCAGGACCCTGCACTCTGGTTATCCTCTGGAGAGGTACAAGGGCTTAAGAGGAATACTTCTTACAGCACAGAGCCATCACCACACTGGTAGTTCCCCAGTCTTCCACCTTCTTTCTCCTCCTATCCTGTTCCATAAAACTTCTGTGACAAGGTTCCCTGGTGTCCCACAACATATGCCTCTGCCTGGATGTCTTACCCATGGTGAATCTTCACAGGACAAGTCCCTGACCTTGGGGTCAGTCTGCCTTGAGGGACAGTCTTCTTCACTCAAGAACTGCAGATAAGCCTTCACTCTAGCAGGGCTCTCCAGCAGCTCCCACCAGTAAGACTCACTCACTGCTCTTGCTGTTCTAGTGACCTTCCATCTGGGAGGTGACCTTAGGTCTCATGCAATTCACCCACTTCCGTTCCTCTCCAGTCTTGCAGGAGGTCATCACCAGGAGGAAAATAATCATAAATGAACTGTGCAAAAGGTGGGCTGGTGAGTTCTGTGTTTTAAACACCTGTTTAATAGCAAGGGATAGAAACCTGGATGAATGCAAAGCAAAAGGGCACGTTGCTTGGATGGAGGGCTGAGTCTGACAGCACTTTTAAAAAAACAAGAGAAAACATCTTACCTTGGTGAAAGGGGAGGTAAAGAGAATCAGTGGTGTGGTACCTTCACAGGAGTTCACACAGAACTTTAACAGGAATTGCAAATATTATTTATAAATTAACACCTTTTGTAGGAAACCTTAGATATAATCAACAGCAAACATCTCTGTGTTTGATGGGGCCTGACATTTTAAACTGAAGCCAAACACTCTGTAATAACACTAAAATCATCGGCATTGTAGCAAGTAAGTCCCTGCTTTTGATGCAGATACACCAGGAATGATTTTGGCTCAATGCTCTGCACCTAAAGCAAAAATAAGTTATCACCAAAAGAATGCCTTTCAGGACTGGAGCAGCAGCAGCTCCTGCTGGGGCCTGCAAAAAGCAATACACTTTTTTACGAGGGTCTAGGCAAGCAGCTCCCCAAAGAGGGGTAGCAATCCCAGGTGGGTTCACGAGTCAGGTAAAAGTCAACTGCAGTAGAAGAGTTTGCAACAGAAAATGGGGACACGAGCTGAGAAGTTTCAGAGCCACTTTTATATAAAACCTTCCACTGAAAAAAGTAACATCATGGCTCAATTAAAAAAGCAAAATCCATCAGCTTTTGAAACATAATTCACTGCAAAAAGCCTAGAGAACTGGCTTCCCAACAAAGCACTGGATTTTAAATGAACCAGGCAGCTTAGGAAAGCACATGTTGAAATGGACGGCACACCAAACCAGATACTTACAGGACCAGCACAGACAGAGAAAATGGACCCTAGATAAAGAAGTGTCCAGAACCTGCCCAATTCCCTCTCTTACACCACTGTCTGGTGCTCCCTAACACATCTGGCTAGCACCAAAGAACAACAACCTCCTTCTTCCTGGGAGGCTCTGTCACCAAATGCCCAAAATACATTATATAGCACTGAGTAAAACAGGCTTAATTACAAACTGCTATTAAAATATGTGGCAGTTCTTAGATATTTTTCCTTTTTGCCTAATGACATTCCTTTGTTTGACAAGAACACCACAGAATTTCCATGACAGAATTACAGTCATTATAGTTTTCCTTCAACTGAGAAAATACTGTCAGGACCAATTCTGCAAACCTTTGTAACACCAGACACTTAAGGATGGACTGCAGCAGCCTTTAAAACCAGTGTGGATATTGTCATAGAAGCATTAGAGACTGGAATAAATGTCACATCTGAGGTGGTTGCATGGAAATTTAAAACATCCAAAATAAATTACCCATGAGAAATCTAGCCTGAAACTGACACAAATTTGGTCAGAAAGTTTGCTTTGTCTAACTTACTCAAATCAGGAGCTAAGCATTCAGTGCAAGACTGAAACGCATGAAGGTTAAGAGGATACAAACAACAAAGCATGCAGGGTAATACACACTTTGTATAAAAAAATAAAAAAAGCACTGTGCCAAAATGCAGAAGGTGCAACACTGCATATGCTAAAATCTAGCATAGGATCTCTATGAAAAGGGTGTTCCTAAGAATCCCTACAATAACCTCGGAGATCAATGCATCCAAAACAAACAAGATTCACTGAGTAACCAGGAAGGGATTAAAAAAAACATTGCAATTTAACAGAAATGATAAAGAATGGAAAAATAAGCTCAAGAATCTCAAACATGGTCACATTTCTTCAGGAACTGTGTAATGTATCAAACCACGCCATAACCTACAATAAGACAGCACTGGCACTTTTGTGTAAGAAAACCTATTAGATGATATGAGCCTGACTGGATTAATAGCTCTGTGGTAAGGCCAGCATGTGAGGCAGGCCAATCTTCACCACACTACTTAATAAAGTAAAGGTCCATCAGTGATGGGACAAGCCATGGTGTTTGAATATGCATGGCTAAAGGCCACCATCCTCCCTCGGTATAACCCTACATGCTATTTTGTATAGAGCACACAATCTCTTCCCAGGAATATGCTTCTCTGTATGTGTGTCTATAGGCAGCCACCATACACCGGGGCAGCTCCTCCTGGCAGACTCCCAGAGGCTGTCATCCATCCTGCTCCCGGCACTAGGGCAAATATAGGCAGCAGAAGAGGAATCATGCATTGCGGGAGTGGAGTAAGTATGTGTCCAGTTTCCAGTGAGCATTTCTAAAGGAGCAAAGATGCTGGGTGCACAGACAGGGCTTTACACTTCACAGCAAAGCCCTCATCTGGGAAAGGAGAGCTGACAGACAGCACTGTATGTACTGCAAGGGGCCACATTCGTGGAAACAAGGAAAGAGAAGCAAGCGACCAACCCCTCCAGAGCCAGCAGAGCTGTCTGTTCATTTCCCTGTTTGTTTGCTCTTTCGAACTTAAACGCTTGAGCAGATTTATACAAATAAGCGCACTCAAGAAGTGGGAAAACTGAATATGAACACTAGGCCAACTGGCTGTGGTGTCCAAGGATCAGAAAGTGGTATTAATCCTCTGAATTGGATACCAAAGCACCGCCTGTGCCCCACAGAGCTTCCCAGTGGGCTCCCCTCCCCATCCTTCTGCAGAGCTGCACAGTGGGGAGGCTGCAGGGCACAGCAGCCAGGCAGGCTGGTTGCAATACCTACCAGACCTGTGCATAGTCCATGACCCCTACCCCCAACTGTCCTTCCATATGCAACGGATAGGCAATTGTTAGCAGGAGCCTAAAGCAATCAGTGGAGAAGGAAAATAAGATACTCAAAAGTAATCTGCACTTGGAAGTTTACCAAAACAGCTCTCCCATAATACTTATTCCAGAAGAATTACTGCAATAGATTTTTTAAAACACAACCTGCCCCTTAGCTGGGCAAACTCTGGGTTACCTCTGAAACTTGCCTCTTCTAGAGCCAGCAAGTCAACAAATATCCTTTCAGGCATACCGTTGCTTAGGGTACCCCCATGCCACAGCAAATCTGGTATCATTTGAAATGCAAACAGCACAATTTTAGACTTCTAAACCATCAACACTGGAAACTAGCTTGCAATGGGAACACTGCCTTCGTGGTTATTTGTGCACATGCACACAAAAGACAACTGAGAGTCCAGAAATGAAAATGAGACTTCAAAAATGCTGAAATCCTGCAGCTTGCATGTCCTCCCCTGTCTGTCAAACCCAGTTTCACAGGAATATATTTACAATGCCTAGACAACTGCTCATCAAACCCAGCGCATGTTTTTGCAATTTTTGACAGTTAGAAGAGCATATATTTGTTCAAGTTTATTTTTATAGTATTCAACACGATATACCAAAGACTCAGTAGTATGGAAACCAAGAGAATTTTCTTCTAACCCAGCTGTAACTTTTACCCTGCCTCAAGCCTGTACAGGAGGATAGAGAAAAAGATACCTATGCATATCTTCACATCCTTCTGCTTTCTTCATGCACTTTTCATGCCAACAAAAAGAACAGAACTCCTGTCCAACCAGAGAATACTAGTGAAAGATGAGCTGTTCTCCAAAAATGAACCATCTACAGCTTTCTCTGAGACTAATGACGTTACATGATAGATCCTAGTCACTGACAGAAGCAGTTGCTGGATGTTAATTATTAATTCATGTAAAACTGAATTGAACTAGAAGAAGATAAAGCACCTGTATATGTTACTTACCTCTAACCACAGACTTCCTCATAATCCACCAGAATCTTTCAGATCTGTCAGTGGCAGTGAAGAGTTTGCCCATTTTGTTGTTCCTGGCAAGGATGTAGTAACCTTTTCCTTTCGAACATGACTGCTTTCAAGTGCCAATTTCAAGGGATACCAGGGCCCACCCCTATCCTGTCCCTATCATTTTCAGCTCTCTGTGCCAGCAATGAGACTTCCCCTAAATGTAATAGATGTGACTGGATCTTCTACCTTTGCATACTATAATCTGAAAATTCTTATAACTCTCCCTGCTCCCATTGCTCCTGGCGTAATGTTGCAATATTTGTGTTGCCATAAATAGTATACACTGCATTATACAGACAATGTATTTTTAAAAAATAGTTACATTGCAGCATCAAGCACACAAGAGTCATAGAGTCTTAGCTCTGCCCTCTTACGTGTCCAACACATTCACCAGCAAACACTAGAATTTTATGGGGCAGATCGAGATGCATCATGTTACTGAAGAACATAATCCCAGAATAGAAGAACATATAATTGCAAGCAGTATTCACAAGCACACATTCTTGCGTATGTTTTTGTTTCTTTGGCAGTAACATAGGCCAGCATTTTAGAAACATCCTGCTAGTCTTATAAAACAACCTGACAAAAGGAAAATACAATTTTTATCTCAACAAAACCCAAGTTGGACTTTCTTGGTCTGCAGGCTTTCTTCCTGTTAGATTTCAAATGCCTGCCACAAACAGCCAAAGAGGGAAAGGTCATTAGCACCCTTCCCACAAACCATGGGGATCCTTTAAATTGAGTTGAAAGGCATTAGGCATTCAGAACAGGGGAATAACTGCTGTGTTTCCCTGCAGCAAACCTGCAACATTCTGCAGCTTTTTTTGCCCAGCTGCCACGATATGTGTTTTCCTTCTCTGCTCTTACAGTTCAGTACCAGACAGTTCTCTGTAGGCCACAGCTTGAGACATGCTACACCAGGCAATCCAAAATCATCAGGTGTTTCACATTGTCACTGCTACTGCCTTCATCTGTCTGGATTTTCCTGGAATAAACTCCTTCCACTAAGTCCTAAGGCTGGGTTGCAATCTGACAGCAAACAGTAACTCAGTTCCAGAAATGTAACAGCAAGCAGGTTCCCTTTGGCCTTTAATAGCTAACTTGGTATTTCCACGGGTTTTTTTTCAAATTTTGGTCAAGATGTACCAAACACACAGCACCACAAATGCAATTTTTCTAATTCTCAAGGAACTGCACAGGAAGGTTGAACATCAAGATGCGTAACTAAAGCTGTCGGCACCATAGTGCTCTACCCATCCCCTCCTCTCCAACATGAAACACCCTCTGCTCGTTCCCTAGCTTCTGTCTTGCTGTGTTTATCTCCTCAGATTTCTTTCTGGTTGCCAAAACGGTCTCCTGACACAGCCAACTTCCATTCACTCCACCTGTCACCAATCCAATGTGACGGACTCCACAAACTGAAACCAAGGTGTCCTCTTAACTTTTGACCAAGCTGTACTTTGTCCGTTCATGCTGCTCTTCCAAAACCATCATTTTCCCATTCCAGCCAACTAGGATCAGACAAAACAGTCAAACCCCAGATTTTGTCCTAGGGATGCCCAGAAAGCTGCTGCTGTCTCCAGAAGGAGCTGGGGAACAAGGACATGAAATTCCCTCAGTATTCCTCATGGCTCCGATTATGACAGCTGTACTTACCCTCTCTGAAGGGTCAACAGGGTAAAACAGCCCAGGGAAAGAATACTTAACAGAGACCAGCCATCCTGCAAACAGACTATAAATACAGCCTGCAACACCAACTATAAAATTCTGCCCATCCTAAAGCAACATTTGAGTTATGCCAACTTATCCCAGCATGGGCTGAAGATAGGAGACTGTCTTATAGCCCGAGAGTTCATAACTTGCACACCCACATTTCTGTGCAGCTGCAAACATACAGCTGCTTGCACAGGAGTAAGGCTTTCATGCCCTTCAGCCAAGTATATTTAAACTAGCAGGGTTTGAAACTCCATGGCTTGTTTTAACTCAACAAACAAAAACTCTTGGCTTGACTACAGTCTCAGCAATACACATCAAAAATGACTCAAGTGAATTAAACATATTTCAGAGGAGCACAGGATATACAATGTAAGTATGAAGATCTGGCCAGAGAAGGTATGATTAAAAAATGGAAGGAAAAAAAAAAACCAGGCACTTTTTAATAATTCTTTTGAATCAAATTCAGTAGTTATTTACACATTTTGAAGCACTCACTTATAAAAGGCAATGAGATCCCAAAGCAAAGGACACTGCTTCCAAGACCTACAACAGCCTCTAAATTCATACAATAAAATGAATAGGTATATATCCAAGACTGGGGGGACGTGGGAGAAGCCCGAAACTTAAAAGTCATTCTTCTGAATACACAAAAATATTTTAGAAGCAGTATAAAAATCTAGTAGGATTCCAGACGCATAAAAGCTATTCATTTTTTCTAGTAGTTTCCCATATTAAAAGCTTTTTAGAACAGGAGTGTGTTTTACAGTGTCCACAGAGAGCAATGCATTATACAGTATGTTCCTGGAACATAAGCAAAAGTTTTTCTGCCTAACAGACAGCCAAGAAACAATCTAGTTGCTAAAAGTTGTCTTTTCGGTTAACAGAAGTAAGCGGCACACGAAGACAGACCATTGGATACACTGTTCATTAGGGTCCAAGAACGGACTCTCCCTCCCAGGATCTCAGTCACTGGAGATTTCATACAAGTTATTTTTCCAGCTATGCTAGTTGCTTGCCACGTACAGACTGGGAGGCACCTTTACTCTCTCATGATTCAGTGTGGGCTTTCCTAAAAGAATCGATAATTTACTTCACAGAAAAGAAGAACTAAAAACTGTTTTGGGAACTGAAGATTCAGTGGAGATCCCTGCAGTACCCCACTCACATGGCATTACCCTAATAAGCTATAAACTCAGTCTGCTGTGTTAATGAGCATCATCATCATGTCTGTGTTGTAGGATTCAAGTATTTTTACAAACAAAACAAAAAACAATCCACAACAAAAACCAACTTTAAACATACTGAGCCTACAGGCAGCAGTAAGGACTCCTGGTAAAAGAACCCTAGATACAGTGTCTAACCAGAGAAAGCTGCTGAAAACAATCCCTCAACCTACCTTGCTTTTATTGTTGCTAAAAAGAAAGGGGGATGGGTGTGGGCTGGGGACAGACAGTCCCAAACCTAAGCACAACAAACCAAGACTATGCAAGATGAACAGACTGGTGTCTTTCAAATATGATGACCCATCAGAAAAGTCTCATGGCTGTTCATGCCCCACTCTCTTGCAACAAAGACATACACCCACAGGCTCCTTCTCAGGAATTATCAAAACTGTGGGTTTGCCTTTGAATGACCTGATTTTTCTATGTATCAATTGTAAAAGCCCCAGTTCCACCTTCAAATAAGAAGTCAATCACAGTTTGATCCCAGAAAGGCACAGAGCATCAGGGGGCTATACAATTTAGAGCCATCTGTTCCTACTCCCTCTTCCTTTTGCTCATAACCAGGGAGAAGCCACCCCCCCACCAACTTATTTCCATTTGGCTTTTCCAACCCTCTCCAGTTTACCTGGCTTCATGGCTTCACAGTCTCCATCATAAGTCTCCTATGCCTGTGGGCTTTTTTTCCAATCTCTCCACCCCTCCCACTGATCTATTTTATTAAACACACCTGTCTGCCCTTTCATCCAACTGTTATTTCCATTTGTATTCATACAAATATCCAGGCACACATGCTGCTAGTTAATGCTAACTATATTAAACCACTACTGGTAGATGCACCTGTCAGAAACAGATAAGCAGGAAAGAAAATAACATTGTCTAGCTAGGACAAGACTTGCTAACCAATGACTTTGAAAGCAGTGCATCAACACTGCATTCATTCACAAGACACCCCTTGGAATCTGGGTCACCCCATCACCATGTGCTGAACGCAGAGCCTCAAACAAGACAGGAGGAGCAAAATAGGATTCAGCTCCTCACTACCACCAGAGCTGAATGCAACTTCAAATGAAGCAAGAAAGAGGCATAAATTATAAAGGCAACTGCATAGTGATGCATCCACAGAAGTTTTTCTTTCCTAGATGTTTCCAAATGAGAATACATTCTCTATGCATGATGCATTGACAGCTTATGCCCTAAGGTAAAGAAATCTGAGCATGACACAGAACCTGGCAAGACACTTGTTCAGAGATTTTTGCAGACCCTGCAACCTTCTCTTTACTGCAAAATGTATAATAAAATCCTATCTAAAGAACAGATTTCTCTCCAACATGAATTTACCTTTACTTCCCATTATTTTAAAATACACTCCCCTTCATGGTCTTATATAGAACTGGGAAAATTGTGCAATGTTTTCTTTGCTGTCAACAACTGTTCAAAATTCCACATTAGTAATGTCAAGAACCTTGTGTACCAGCTCCCTTTTAATATTTTAAGCATCAGAACAAGATTAAGTAGTATAATACAAACAATGCTGTGCATCAAAATTCCCAGCTCTGCTGGAGAAACTGATGGAGCTGACATGATCTTAAAAACTGGAAAAAATCTGCAAAACACACTTACTGAGGAAACCTTTATCTGTTTGTCTTTCTTTTCACTGTTCTTTTTAAA
Source organism: Elanus axillaris (assembly GCA_026212715.1). Lineage (NCBI taxonomy): Eukaryota > Metazoa > Chordata > Aves > Accipitriformes > Accipitridae > Elanus > Elanus axillaris. Next base: position 6,748,590 of record JANZLQ010000095.1, on the reverse strand, counting down.
AAGAATTCAGTTATCAATGTGCTGTTGCTATTCTCTTTATAACTGCTCTTATGAACATCAGAATAGTGAAAATCACAATAAAGATGCGTATCTAGAAGAACACACAAACTAAATGAAATCAGAAAAAGGAAAAGCACATGCTCAAAATCACTGAATCTAATCACTGAAAACACTGATTAGATATTTAGTATATGTCTATACATATGGATAGCCTTCTCCCATGTAAAGGGAGAATGGACAGAGCTTGATATCAGTATTTGAAGTATGTGATACAACCTTTTAATTTTAGTGAAACAGTGGAACACAAAGTTAAGCTTAAATGGGAATTTAATCCACACCGTAAGTACAATAAAAAATCTGAAGTAAAGGTGAGATGGTTGGAATATTTTTTCCTTGCAAGGCAAGACGGTTAATAGATGACACATTTCATTGCAAAATTTGGAAGGCGTTGGTTTTCCCATGGGTTTTCCCTCCCAATAAAAATAAATCATGCCTTGTTGCATTAAAAAAACCCCTCCAAACTCAAAGGACTACAAAAATCACACTTTTCTGCAGCTGTGATGCAGCCATGGAGTAAAAAACAGTACAAAGTTGTAATCTGCCTCAAAGAAAACTCGGGGAGGCCTGCTTGGGCAGGTTGCTTATAAGAAGTGAGCTAACAGCATGCTTTAGTTCATCCAACAAAACAGCAGCATACTGCTTAAAAATAGTGAATGCTTCAAGTCTATAGAACTCTGACTATACTACATCCATTAAATGTGTGTAAAGAGTGGAAATCAAATTATACATAAGGTCTTGGAATGACATTGTTGAGTTCCCTCAAATTTGCATTTTCTTATATTCAAAGGTTAAGATTTATTTTGTTAAATATACTATTTTTAAGATTCTTCAGTTTAATACAATATAAAAATAATAGAAATATATATAAACTTTTTAAGATCTTCTTCAGTTTTAAATTAATTCTTTACTTTAAAATATTTTCCTGAAACTACTGCAGTACATTTACAACATAAGTATAAACTTTACCTATTTTTTCCAAAGATGTTTCTAGACCTTTTTAATATTTATTTGATATTTAATGCTTCAAATACATATTGGTTTGAATACTGGTTTGAAGGATTAAGAGTGTTTATTGCCATTGCTTTTTCTAATGGTATAATCCACTGCAGAATCCATGAAGGATATCAAAACCCCACTTTGAAGGATGTTTAGGCTCTAGTAGTTCTGCAGTGCTGATAAGTACTGCCATGGTGTGAGGCCTGAGAGACATCAAGTGGTTAACAGCTGCCCTCAGTGCACAGAATGGCCTGTTACTCTGAACCCCAGTCCTCTCTGATAGCTTTCATTGTAGCTGGCCACCTGCAGAAGCCAGCAATAGATACCTGCATACCCAGATGGGAATCATCTGCCTGTAAAACACCCAACTTAACAGAGGTGGAGAAGTTTAAAATGGGTATCTGTGAAGTGTCTCAACATCCTTGGCTAAATTACATTAACTGTGTGTAGCACTACCAGGTAATGACCCTAGCTCTGTTTTGCCTATACTCAAATTACTTACCTTTCATTCAGTATTTAATCCTCATTGAACTTATATAACAAAAAAGGTTTTTAAAACTAGGCTATAAATCTGATATATTGCTTACGATAAAAATGCCATCATACCTGGAATTTATTCTATACCTTTTGGCATATTTTTTTCATTTCTTTCTATTACCAGCAGTAAAGACACTTGCACATTTTTGAATGTGCAAGAGATCTTGTATGTAGACATCTCTTTTGTCCGCAAACTCCCATGTTACATTCTAAGTGTGAATACAGCTGAGGGACACTTGCCAGTCAAAACAGATGCTCAATTCCTACTACAGGGAATGGAGCACAAATACAGGATTTGCTTTAATGTATTCACAGCACATCCAGCACCAGCTACTTCGAAGACTTTTCAGTACAAATTGCAGCAGAAACTGTCTTAGAAATCAAGTTCCCATTTGGAGGCTAGCATAAAGCAAGGTACTCTGGAGGCAAAAATCTGTCCACTTAAACCATGTTCTGCGCTAATAGAAATAACTAGGTAGGTAAATAATTTTTCATAGTGACAGTTTTCTCTGCCAAACTTTACAGATTAAACTAGAATGAATCACAGAAAAGAAGTATTACATCTCAAAACAGGTCACATCCAAGCACAGCTCAATCATTTTGAGGCTGATGTGTACTATGGCGATGGCTGTGGATTCCCCTCAGGAGCAGGGGATCAGCTAGGGAAGGAAAGGAGAAGACCAAGTACGCCACAGATGTGCAAGGACAATATTAGATGGCACTACAGTGATTCGTGGCTAGCAGACTGACTTTCCTAGATGGCACAGAGCAGAGCAGCCCTCACCTAAAGGTATGCCAGCAGCCAGCCAGTGTCTGGTGCCACTTGAGGATCAGTGTAATGTAAAGGCTAAACCCTCCCTTCCCAGAGCCTGCACAAAAGTGCTGTAAGTCAAATCCAACTTCTGCACCCTATGCTGGGGGCACTCAGTAGAACACACTGTGAGGTTAGAATTCAAAAACAAATCCCATGATAATTTTTAATAAGTATCTTTTGCTCATCAACGAGCTATGTCAGCCCAAGCCCAACTATTTTAAAACCAGCATTTCTAGAAAAAAGGATTGTTATCCTTCCCAGACAAGAAGATTATTTTCCTCAGAATTTATGGCACATTCCCTAGATTATAACAAAGGTTAGCAACTGTTATGTTTATCATTTTATGCTTTGCCCTCAAACTGGTGATGACAATACAAAATCTTGTCCTATAATACTACTACTATTCCTGAAGGGGAAGTGGAAGGGCTGTTCTTTTGGACAGCACTGAACACCAGCTAGGATTATCCCTTTTCCACCCATGTTCACAGCTCTGGGATGTGAACCTTTGCTTTGCCTCCAAGCTCAACTTTACAACAAGCTTTATCTTACAAAGCACAGCAGCCAGTGCCTAGCTGATGCTTTATGTAAAACCATTATCATTAACATTTGAGAGCCGTACTAACAATGCAAGCTAAGTCACAAGAAAAAATATATCTTTTGATTCTAGCAAAAAACTTGCAATTAAAAACAAACACTTGATTCACAAGTGCTACAGCTGGAGAAGGAAAAAGTCAAGAACTAATCTACCATAGTAATTGGATTGAAAGATTCTGAGCTGGTGGAATTTAGTGGCTGTATTAAAAAGCCATCTCCTCTTCAAGGCAAGGAGCCAATATAATGAAGAAAAGACAGGAAACAAGTTAGGGAGTGCCATCCAAGGTTAAACGAAGACCCTGTTATCTTTAAAATGGAAGGACAGCCTGTTTCATGAAACTGAGTTTCTCTGTCTTTTGCAATCTAAGGCTGTTTTTTATTACCAAAATCAGCAACTGAAAAATACATTCACCAGAGCATTATTCCCATCACTATAATAATAAAAGGGTCAATTAAAACTCAGTTAAGTGGTAAATCTGTTGTGCAGTGGACTGACTTTAAAAGAGAATTTCAGTTACTTCAATAAAAACTAAGTAATACTGGGCATAGCACTGCTTACCTTTCCAAGTTCTGAATCTGTACTGCTTAAGAAAGTCAAATCCCTTTTTATATCCCTGTTCCTTCCCCTGAATAACCAAGCAATTCAGGACCATTTGTGAATTCAACAGTGGTATAAGTTGCCAGAAAGAACCGATTTTCCAGAATAATTAAATAGAACTTAAAAATGCAATTTCATGTTTACAGCAGGAAATAACCAAACTCGTCTCTAATTACCAAAGAAGAAGAAATAAGGCAGATTTAATGGACTGGTGTTCATATTACATCTATTAAATGGGATTCAACAGTTCTAAGAATCTACTGCATGGCAAAAATAGCAGTGAGGGGTCAATGTCTGCACAAATAGATTACACTGTAGTGTGGTAGCCATTCCTGCAATGTGCAAACAAGTCCTGAATTCATACTACATCTGAGCCATATTTTGAGCTCAGCTTTGTACGCTCAACTTTGTACACCAACAAGCTTTGTACACTCAACTGCCTAAATTAAATCAAAGGGAAATTTTGTGCCTTACTTACAAGGACTCAATCCTTTAGCAGCTCCAACACAACATGACTTTCATAGTGAGGGTCTAGATACATACTTTTCAGTATATTTTTTGTTACTTTTTCTACTAAAAAAAGGATGAGAGAATAAGCTTTGCATGTTTAAAGAAGGCTAGATCTCATCTTAGCTCCGTATGAGACAGGATAATGACACAGCAAGTATTAAGAACAGCGACAGAAATAACTTCTCCTGATCACTTAGACTAAAAGGTTAATAATCACGTATTTCACATCTTACCACCAAAGAGTTGCTTTAAAATTCTTACCAGAAAGAGTCCACAATACCATTTACATTCTAGATTCCCCTAGTAGGAAGTAAAATTTCCTTTAAGTTTTATTTCACCACTTCTCTTTCTTCTGTGTCTTAACACTAGAACTGCGCATTGGCCAAAACCCAAGAGCTCAATACTGCCAGTTTCAGGGGGACTTCAAATACACACACAAAACACCCTCTCAACCCAGGCCTGAATTCTGCAACGTGGGTCCACTTTTAATTAAAAGCAGAAGTTCAGATTATCCCACCCAACCATTAAGCAGTGTAACAAGTATTCTTAGTGCCACTTTAATAGCCTACTTTTTTAAGCAGCTTTTAATTCACCATTCAGCTTCAAGACAACAAATGCTGCCAGCACTGTCTGATCTCAGCATGACAGGGAAAAAAGTACCACTAGGTCTCTGCTGCAGTATTTCTAACAAATATGGCTGAAGAAAATTATTTTGCTGGACTATAAGGCTAACAAGTATTCCCCAAATTAATGATGAACTGCATTAGTGTTTTTTTCACTCTTGCTCTTGCTGGTAAGAAACCACCAAAGCTTGCTTCTAAAAACTCTGCTTCAGCCACAGCTGGGATGATTAATTATAAGCACCCTGTCTGGGGTAGAAGAAAAAAAAAGAAATAGTTTGTTTAAGCTTCTGGAAATACAGCTGTGTGCTTCACTTTCTGCCTTTTCTTCTTGTAAAGCAAACAAAGCGGAAGGGTAGGAGGGGGAATGGCAGCACAAGCAATGAAACAGCCTCGGAAATTCAAAGCTGAAAAGATGTTCCATCTGATAAAAGGCAACGAGACGGGGCTGCTCAGTTCTTACTCTGCTTTACCAGATAGGAGAACTTAGGACAGGCAAAATCTGTTCCGTAAGCATGGCTCATCAGGGCATATCAAGGCTTCAGAAATATTACTGCATTTTTAATAATTCAGGAATCTGCCTGTGTCCCTCTTGATTAACGTCTATGTAGCAATTGTCCAAGCTTCACTGAGGTTGCCATTTTGCTGTCTAGAAATACCTGTAATTGCTTATATCAGCTGAAATGGTTATTTCAGTTTCTCAGTGTCTTTTAAAGTTGGCATCTTAACAAAGGGGCAAATTTTTTGACAGTGGATGCCAAAAACGTGCTTGGGAAAAAAAAAAATCAAGAGAGGAGAAAGAACAAGGAGAAAACAGAAAAATTCATCTGGATACATGGAAATGCACATTGTACAGAAGCCTTTGAGAGTATATACTTGCCTCTTCAGACCTATCATCACCTGCTTGCAAGAGTGTATCCATGATCAAGAATTTGCACAACTGTTTTGCCTGGTTCAGCAGCAACCAGAATATGCATGTGTAGCTTCAGCTAAAACCATAGCAGAGGCAATGAATGCCCTAGAACCAGGACTTGTTCCAGATTGTTTTCCTGGCTGCAAACAAGTAGTGAAGATTATTATATACCAAAATTAGCAGGGAAGGGAGCCCATTTGTTTTTCTAATAAAAATTGCCGGTCGAAGCCATACATACATTACAGTCTTCAGATCTGTTTCAGAAGTTTTCATGTCTAGATATGGCAGGACACTTTTTGCCACATCATAGTTCACTGCTGAACTATCTAGCTTTGGACCAAATTCTGCTAGCTAAGGTCAGCTAATTGAACAGTGGTCCAAACCCAGAACAATTAACTTAAGCACATTTCTGACACTCTCTAGAGGAAGATCCCTCTCCTTGATAGATCTTATATTCATTCAGAGTTGGTGATCATGTTCTTCTGCTCACTGCATTAAAATTGTTCAGTTTACACTTAAATGAGACTATAGAGCAACTTTAGTTACTCTAAACAATGTATTTTCCTAAGACTGACAGGTAATCAGCACTTTTTTCCCATGACAGCCCAAACAAAGTCAAGACTTGGAGACATGAAGACATCAGACACGCAGAGATAGTTGGTAAGACAGCCTCCAGACCAGGAAGAGGGACAGACACCATCTATCTTCAGCAATCTGGAAAAAAAAATATATATTCTTTTGTACTGGCTACAGCAGTCTAATCTGCCCTGCACCATGAGGGATGTGACAAGGTCCCCGCATTCTTACTGAAAGGCCTAGGAGGTCTTGGTGTCTCCCAGGAAAAGAGGATTCACGTTCAGTTGAAAACTGCACAATGAGAACAATACGACCAAGACGTGGTAAGCAAGTTCCCCACAATAGTAGTCCTTTGCATTTTCCTGAATCCTTATGATTGCTAAAGGGGAGACCATGACAACATGGCAGAAAAGCCATTCACTGCTGACACTGGAGACACAATGACCAACTAGTACTTTGGGTGAAATAAATCACCCACTAGCTATTTTATTAATGACCCAGCCAGAAAGCTCATACTTCATTGCAGAAGATGAAAGAGACCAGTAAACCAAGCTGCTAGTCGACAGGAATGCATTAATATTCATTTAGCTTCTTATATACTGCTGGTCAGACCAGGAGAATAGCTGGGCATTGCTGCTATGTCAGCACTTAGCAGGTTTTAGGTCTTGATTATATATTGAATTCCATTTAAATTCAAGATAAGCAAGTGAAGCCAGAAAGACCGACACTGAATACCACATACACACCAGACTGACAGCTATCTGCTAATTAACACAAGAATAAGTGTCAACAGAGAGGCATCCTGAAACTCTACTGTCTGCTCTTGAATGTAAGCAGTAAGGGGAAGCTGATAGTTCTAAAACGAAGCCCTACCACCAGTGAGTATGTGTGTACTTCAATGAGCTTTCCTCTAGGAAGCAAACTTTCGGAGATAGCCTGGTCCACATCCTCACACATATTTGTACACACACATGAAGATTTTGTCCTCCCTGAGAATTTATTTCTGCAGCTGTTCACCCATAACCAAATTCTCATTTCACTTCTCCACAGTATGACTGCAAAACAGAGGACAGGGAAGAAAAATGGAGCAAAAACATCACTATGATATTATGGCTTCATTATTTTTTTTCCCTTTCAGGCTTTCCTAGCAGTGCTTTCACAGGTATTCTACAAACACCCTTCAGACCACACACATTACTTTTCTCCCCCAAAGTATAAGTCAACAAAAGTCAGCATCAGAAATTCACCAAAGGTAAAATTAAAACATTATCAGGATGACTTAGGATAGTATCAAACCTATCATGTTACCCACCTATAACTCCATGACTCAAAATACGGCTCAGACATCACCAAGTCCGTCGATGAAAAAATCGATATTGCAGTAACACATAACTTAATTACCTGTCATACAAAGGCACATACACACCTAGCATGGTGCTTTTGAACATGTGTACATGCTTAAAGAAAACGTACCACCTTTGATTTCAAGCTCTTCAGGACAGAAACTTCCTAGAAAGTCAGGAAGCTTTGCACTGGACAAGGTTACACATGCAGATTTGCAAGTCATGATTACAATGCAACACTACTGGGGTATAGATTTATTCCACTTCTATTAGGAGGCTATTCCTGTTTTAAAAAAAAATTAAAAAACATTCATGCAATGTTCTGCATGCTCAGAAGAGCCTCACCTGGTTTCGGTTTGGGTTTTGTTGGTTTGTGTTTTTTTTTTTAAAGAAATACATACATGAGATTTTGCTGAGAAATAACATACAAGAAACAGTATGTTCCAAAAATTGTGTGTCATGAGGTGAAATCTTTTTCCTTTACATCTACACACCCTTATTTAAGAGAATGCGTTGCTCATGAAATGTACCAGAACAAAGGCTTTGAAAATTTAAGTTCACAGGCTAAGTACACCACAAACAACAGTAATTCATATTATCTTCCCATTTCCTCCAGTAAGCCTGAACTGTTTAACGTAGAAAGGAGATGAAGAAGAGAAAGCATGGGAAAGTATTTTAATAAAGTAAATGGCACAGAAAAAAAAAAGGAAATTAGGAACTCTGCAGGCTCTAATGGCTGGATCATGGCAGACTAGGAAGCTGAAGAGCCACAAATAAATCAGTGACAGACGTTAAACACCATATGGATTTCCAGTAGAAAACATGACCATATATTGCTGAGATTTGGGGTGAGAGGAAGGAGGAGGTTTCTAGGGGAAGATAGGTAAGAAATTAGACAATTATTTTGACCATAGGTACATTCATAGGGGTTTTTTTTAATGGGAATTCTAGTTTTAATGGGATATAATGTCTTCAGTTTCAGACGATAAGATAATCACTGAAGGAGATTAGGTAGCAACTTTCACTGTTGGTTTCCTAAATGGCTTCTGGCACCATCACTTTAAGCCCACCAGACTGGGCTCTTCACAGGACAGAATAGTGAGGATGGGGCCCTGTGGCAGACTCGCTGTGACAGGTCCTGCATGTCCTGCACCACTCCTAGAATGACCCACTGATGACTAATTTCTGTAAGCACCACTTTTCCACTGGTAAGAAAAAATAATTGGAAAACAACATTAAGAAGGATTCATTAAATTTTAAATATTGGTATGCTTTGTTTTCAGTTTAAAAATCATTTCTAGGCATCTGAAAGTAAAAAAGATTGCTGCGAAAAAGGCCTGTTTAATTCGTCTTCCATGCAGTTCTCACCACTCTATTTAAAACCATTCATCCAAATACAAGGTATTCTCAGAGTCACTATTGATAAAAGACTGCACAGAAGCCAAGCACCGCAAGCAGCTATTTTTAATTATCCAAACTGTGCACTGAAAACATGCACGGCTTTACAGCTAACTTAAGGTTGGAGAGGGAAGCAGGGGTTAAAAAAAAGAAAAAATAAATTAAAAAAATCAGCAACAAGCTACATGCTAAGAAAAATCTCCCTACGGAGCCTCCCCGTCTGGCCTAGGACTTTATATCAGTCCAGGTGAAACATTTTGGGCTATTGTAAATGAAGATAAAACATGTTGGCATCTGTGTGACAGACATGGCCACAAATAAATCAAGCAATAAACAGCGCAGCATGCTATTTCTGGCTTTGTGCCTTCTTTTTGTCACATTAGGGTAAAAAGTTGCATTCAAAGACCACAACTGTCTCTGAAACAAGAAGCCTCCCAACACCCCCCACCATCTAGGCAGAAAAGCAGACAAATTCAAGTGTCTGAAAGGATTATGGGATAACAGGGAAGCCTGCTAACAAAAGCAGACAGCCGCTGTGGCTTAAGGAATCAAAATGAACACCCCAACTTCTTCCTCCTAGCTTAGTGCAAGAGTTTTGCAATGACGGTGCTTGCCCTAAGACGACACTGCCAGCTACTGATTCTTTCCTGCCCCAACCCTTCCCTGTTATTCTTCTCTGAGTGCTAGGCAAACCTCAACAAGCTTTTGAGGGACAATCTCAGACAGTCATTGCCAATCACAGCTTGAGTCACACCACATTTACCACACACAGGTTTTCCAGCAGTGAGAAAACATGGTTCTACCAGTATATCCAAGAGACTTGAAGAAGAAATCGCAAAGGGTGACACAGACAAGGAGATGGACTGATACTCAAAGACATTTGTTGTGCCCTTATTGTACTCTACTCCTGCAAGACATTCTATCTTTGTGCTTCTTCTCACTTCTCAGCTGCCAGCATCTAGCAGAGAACTGAAAACCTCAGAGCTAGGTCTTTTCTATGTGTTTGCAGAGTGCCCAACATTGTGGTGCCCTGGCCCGACGCAGAATGGCCAAGTGGTACCATATGAGCCAGATTTCTCAAATGTGTTGCCCAAACTCATGCTCACTACTTTTCCCCACTGGCCCCCTACTTCCATGGGCTGTTTCAGCTATGAACGGCTGAGAATCACAGGCCATGAATTTTTCCAGTGTAACTGTGCCCAAGAACAATGCTGCAAGATTTTCAAGTCACTCTGAAAAGTGACTGTCTGATATGGGAGGATGTGTCTGAACAGCACAGCAAACAACCATTTCAGTACAAATTCTGTAGACAACCTGGCAGCAAAATCTAACGCTTCTAAGAACTATCCGAGGAATGAACATCAGCTCAGGGATGGAAGCAGCACAGCTGTAGGCAGGAGGATCAGGCAATGATTCCACAGCAGCAAAGCAAGAGGACAGTGTTACATGCCAGAAAAACAGGGTATGGGGCACCCTCAGAAACAAGCAAGTCCAATGGACAAGGTTCAGTGTGGACTGCTAATTCTAAGCACACATTGTCGGGGTTTAAGCCCAGCCACTAACAAAACACCATGAAGCCACTCGCTCCTTCCTCCCCCCAGGTGAGATGAGGAGGAGAAAATATAAAAAAACCTCATGGGTCAAGACAAGGATAGGGAGGGATCACTCACCAGTTATGGTCACAGGCAAAAACCAGACTCAACTTGGGGAAAAAACAAAATCAGTTTAATTTACTACCAATCAATCAAAACAAGAATAATGGGAAGTAAAACTAAATCTTAAAACACCTTCCATCACCCCTCCCACTCCTTCCCGGGCTCAACTCCATTCCCAATGTTCTGCACCTTCTTCCTGCCAGCAGTACAGGGGGTCGGGGAATGAGGGTTACGGTCAGTTCATCACAGGTTGGTTCCTTCCTCCACAGGGGGGAGGACTTCTCACTCTTCCCGTGCTCCAGCATGGGGTCCCTCCCACGAGAGACAGTTCTCCACAAACTTCTCCAATGTGAGTCCTTCCCACAGGCTGCAGTTCTTCACAAGATGCTCGAGCATGGGGGTCCCTTTCACGGGCTGCAGTCCTTCAGGCACAGACTGCTCCAGCGTGGCCTTTCTCACAGGGTCATGGCCATCTTGGGGGCATCCCCCTGCTCTGGCGTGGGCTCCTCCACAGGCTGCAGGTGGGCATCTGCTCCCCCACCCCCCTCCATGGGCTGCAGGGGGACAGCCTGCTGTCTCACCACGGGGCATCAACCTCCTCCGGCGCACCTCCTCCCCTCCTTCTTCACTGACCTCAGTGTCTGCATAGGTGTTCCTCACACATTCCAATCTCCTCTGCAGGTTTCCTCTTAAATATGTTCTCTCAGAGGCGCTACCACCGTCACTGATGGGCTCGGCCTTGGCCACAAGCAGGTCTGACCTGGAGGTGGGGAAGCTTCTAGCAGCTTCTCACAGGGGCCAGCCCTGTAGCCCCCTCCCCTGCTACCACAACCCCACCACACAAACCCAAAACAATGTGTATAAAGAAAGCTGTCACCCTGAACAGAACCCAAGATGACTTCCCCCGCCCCATTCTTAAGGATCTAAATCTAAACATTGTCTTAAATTTGCATGTTGGGGGTGAGGGAAAGAAACACCTTATCACAAGGAAATGCTAGCACATCAACTGATCTTCAGTGCCTGTCCATGTGTATGCTGCTCCTGCTATGTGGAGTAATCTGAATTACCTTCCCTTTAAAACACTTTCTTTCTTTGCAACAATTTGCCAATTTTCATATTAAAACTCTTTTTCTCAGTAAAAGCAGCTAAAAAAGTAGTTAAATATAACACTTATTGTAATTTTAAACATTGTCATTATAATGAAAATTCACAGGAAGGGTTTGCTTAAAAATAGGAGGCTAAAGACAAAGATCCAAGGAATGAAACAAATAAAGCAGAAGATGGGTTATTTGGAAGTATGACAATGTATTTTCTCTACCTCTGCCTACCCAGGCTTGCTTACAACAGCTATGGTTGTCAGTGCCTATGCTGTCATCTTCCTAAACAATTTTTGAAAGCATGGAGCTCAGAGTCCATTAGAGAAAGTGACATTCTGCACTACTTCAAACACTAAATAAGCCCTATTTAAAATATATTTCTAAACCAATCTCAAGAATTTATAGGTAATCTTAGTTTGGGGGCTACCTTGACTCAGGCAAATATGGTAGGTCCTCTCACACTTTTGGCAGTTGTGACACTTCAAGCTAGTCCAGCTGCTTTGCAAGTAAACAAGATAAAATACATTGTAAATGATGCTTACACTTCATACAGCAATTTTTATCCATTAATCCAGTGACAGCTCACAAAAGGCTGACAAGAATATTGACATTTCTATTTTAAGCGACGATGCCTAGAGAGGTTAAGCCATTTGTCTGATGTCTGTCACATAAAAATGCAGCTGACGCCAAGGACAGACTGATTTCTGAAAAGCAGTGAAGCAGACACCTTGCCTCAATTCACTGAAAGCTCTGCCATCACATCACAGCCATTCCCATTCAGTTGGAGTCACACTTCTTCCAAAAGCTAGTAGATACACACATAGCAAATTATTTACACCTCTACGTCTCACTGTACATACTGTTACTTACTACCTTTCCCTGGTATGCAGACCTGTAACAGGACAGTGAGTTATATAACCATCACTCCTATCCACTTGTGTACACATGCTGCATGGTGTTGATTTCTCTCATTGATTACATGGACACATCACAATTTTGTGAATACAGCTCAGACCAAGTCACGGGCTACTATAGGTTGCATATCCTAAACCCCACTGTGGGATTTACCTGGAGCAGCCATATCCCACACAAGGGTACAGTGCCATACTGATCTCCTAAATCCTACCCAAATTTATGAGAGCGGTTGCACTTTGGGTGATTTTGTGAACTAGTCAAAGCTTTGGGCTAAGAGAACATGTAAAAGACTGGACAGAGTCACACATTGGACTGGCTCACCAGAAGCTCATGAACAGATTTGTTTCGTCTAAGGCCACAGACTGGCTGCAAACTACTCAGAACCCAGTTGTCTTCAGCTATTTTTAGGGCTGGGTGTCCAGATTTTCTTTAGGAAATGCATGCCAATCATCAGCAAAAAGTCAATAAAAGAACTAATCTTTGCAGAATAACCAGACTGTGACAACCCTGCATGTGGATGTCTGACACCAGCACCATCTCCTTTAATGAACACACTTCAGCACTGACAGACACCAGAAAATCCCAGCATGGAGTTAACAGCCCCCTTAGTCGGAGCTTAGCAGCAGGCAGGCACAGCCCTATACCCCAGCTACTGAACACCACTACCAACCTGGCCTTTTTTCAAAACTAAATTAGGGCCTACAGCCTCTAATTCCCAGAGCCTCCATCTCAGATTCAAATACAACTGTATTTTCTATTCAATGAGCAGACTGGACTTTTACATTCCTCCTGCTTTTTGTCCTCCAGCAGTGAAACAGTGTCCCATACATGCTTATCTTCTGAGGCTAGTGCAATTTTACCATCCTTGCATTTTTCTCCCCTTTGCCTTGCTAAGTACCTTTTCCTAACACACTGGTATCACAGAATCCAAGTGTCAGAACACCCCACACCCTTGAATTGCAGGAGACACAGACTCATCCTGTAGATTCCTGGCTCCCAGGAGACCTTATTGTGGCTTTTCAGTATATGAAGGGACTTATAAGAAAGATGGAAAGAGACTTTTTATCAGGGCCTGTAGTGATAGGATAAGGGGCAATGGTTTCAAACTAAAAGATGATAGATTTAAGTTAGATATAAAGAAGAACTTACTTACTATGATGGTGGTGAGACACTGGAACAGGTTGCCCAGAGAAGTTATGGAGGCCTCGTTCCTGGAAGCATTCAAGGTCACATTGGATGGGGCTTTGAGCAACCTGGTCTAGGGAAAGGCACCCCTCCCCACATCAGAGGGGCTCGACTAGATGACATTTAAAGGTTCCTTCTGACCCAAACCATTTTATGATACTGTGATTATGTTCTCACAGCTGGGATCTCCGAAGCTTGGAAGGAGAAACATATCCCATATTTAGTGTACTGTTTAATTATTTTTTCTACTGAAATACAGCAGCAATAAATGTCAGTTGAAAACAATGTGTATTTTATGGATATCTAAGATTTGGTGTGGTTTTCTGTGTGTGAATCTGACAAATTGCAAAACTCATTAAAACAGACAAAGCAATTGCAGCATCTGAAGAAGAGTTGCACTTACAGTAAGTAAGCAAGCTTACTAGGCAGCTGTCGCAGAATAACCTGCAATCTCCAAAGAATAACAACTCTCTTTATTTTAGGAAAACATCTCGTTCCCACACTGAGATGACTGCTTTTTTATACAGACAATTGCTCAACCAAGAGCAAAACAATTCATCCCCTCTGAATTTGGGCACAAAGAAGAAAAAACAGGAAAATTAGGCAGCCACACCCTCCTTTCCAGCAAAGGAAATACATGAAGTAGGGCAGAAGGGATCTTGAAATGTCCTCCACCTCACATTCTTGTCCCAAGGTTCAAATGCCCTGAGCCACTCCTAACAGGAATTTGTTTGTTCTTAAAAAGCTCCAGTGACAGACATACCCCCTAAATAGTTCATACCACAATTTTTGCCACCATTTAGATGTCTAAACTAAATCTCTTTTACCAAAAATTTGAATTTTCAGTACTAGTCTCAAAGTACTTCCTTGGAAAGAAGCTCCACTAGTGGAAAGGTTACCTTGCATGTCTCTCCTATGACACCATTATTCACAAACCAAAGTGCATTTTTCATCACCGTGCTCACACTACAGCCTTCTATCATTTTCTTCAGTAATTGTTGATTACCTTTTCTACTTCAATTAACAAAAAAAAAAAAAAGGAAAGCACATAAATAAACACTTCTTGCTTAGTCCTAATACCAATCTAGTATTTCATGAACACCAGACTGCATCTGCAAGTCAGTAACAAAAAAATCCAAGAATACACTTCATTGTTCTGTCAGTCTCATCCCTGGAATTTCCATTTGCAGCTTTAATTCCTGCTACAAGAAAACACTCAAGTTTTCCAGTCCAAACTAAACAGCTAAAACAGATTAAAATGCAAGGGCTTGTGCCCAAGGGCTTGTCTTTAGCAATCTGAAATTAAGAGCTGCATCAGCCCAACATGAAAGGAGGAAGTGTTCAACAATTTACACAATCAGAACCAAAAAAATATAAACCACGGAGATCCTCTCTACCTACAGCTTACACATTGTAGCCAATACTGTGGCCCCATGATCAAAGGCTGCACTTCTGAAGGCCTCCAGGGCTGTGGAAGCCAGTCTCTGCTGTTGACATGGTCTAGTTAAGCCTCTAGTAAGCACGCACCAAACCAAACTGAGCACAGGGGAGACCAGATGATGACTTTTTGGCACAGTAAAGAGAAGGAAAAACAGCCTGAAGAAATCAGATTGCCATGAGGAAATCCACATCAACAGAATCAAAGAGAAGAAAAGAAATTCAATCTTTACAGTGGAATAAGGTGTTCAAGGGAATAGTCACAAGCCTGAGACTTGGTACCAATTAAATGGTACCAATTTCATAGCTGGGGCAAAGCCTCTGCTGCCAGAGGGGCATCACAGACACCAGGTCTGAGCCTCAAGGCAAACGTTCCAGAATTAAGGCCAGAAACTGCCTAAAAGCTGCTCTACCCAAACTGAACAAAGTCAAGTCTGGATCACCTCACAGCAGTCTGGCAAGTGTCCCTTGGATTAATATGAGACAACTGCAGCCCTGGGATAAGCAAAATTTCACCCAAATGTACATTAAAAATCTCTATTATGAAGATAAATTATAATAGGAAATCAAATCAGACGAAGAAAAATGTCTGTGGTTTAAAGATTAACAATAAAGGGGTACCTGCAACATCATGTAAACCAATTAATACCCCATGCCAAAAAATTATCACCTTCCTCTGATTCTGAACTGCATCTTATAGTGACTTTAAGCCCTGAACTTATCCATCTACTTCTCTATAACAAAGACCAACACTGTAAGCAATAAATCTGCTCTCACTGGCAATTTACCAGCTTCATGGGTATTACTGGGGATTTCTGCATTGATTCCCACTCTGCAGAGTGCAACCAACTGCACCTAGGAAGCAGGTCCAATTTTTCATTATTCAGGAGCTGTGAGCATTGATAGGTCTCATATTTTGGAAGTATCTTTCCTGTATGGCATCCACACAGAGCCAGGATTCATCAGTGGCACATCTATTCACAGTGTGGTATTCAGGCACTAGATGTCTGTGTTATAGGTATCTGTAACTGGCAGAAACAAAGGTGGAACTCCAGTTTAGTAGAAGTCTAGTCTGTTTGTAGACTGGTATCTTAAAGACACAATGATTACGTGATCATGCTGTTTTTGTGCCTGTTACACCTCTTGTTAATATCCACTAATCAACCCAGCTGATTAATTTCAATCAAGTCTGAAAACAAAGTATAGGTCTCAAAGATGATTAACTTTATGGGAAGTTTATTAAGATTCAGAAAATGACAGCCTGTGTGAGAGAGCTCTGAATTAGCATCCTCACTGAAGGAAAGCAAATCTCAGCCTGTCCACACATCCTGTTTGGTGGCAGTGAGCGATGCACTGAGAACCGTCAAAGTATCCATACCTTCACACAGAGTACCTGGCTTTTTCTGCTCTTTTGAGGGTGAAAATGCAGGTTAAAACACATAGGACAAAAGATTGTAGCTCAGATTTTGTTAAGCTGTGTGCTTATGGAAGGTCTCGTTCTGTATCTCCAATTGCAATTTTCTTTAATAAATGCCTCCTGATTAAGTAAAACTGTCATCTCACCAATCCTGACAACTATGAGTTAACAGAATATATGACCAAACAAACAAACCAAGCAAAAATAGGGACAGACTTATAAACCGAGTATGGAATTTCAAACCTACAATGACAGCAGAACTCAAACGACAATTTCCTTCTTAATTTTGTGAAATGGAAAAGATTCACTCTGTGGTGTTGTTGACAAAGACTTTATGCTTCCAGACAGGACCAGGGTGCTCATGGACCTATAGAAAAGCTGACAATTGCCTGTGGCCAAACTTTGAAACACTAAATTTTAAAACTTCAAATAAATATAAAAGGCAATAAAAAACAAGCAGTAGCCTGAAACATTGCTAGGCTGGGTTTGGATTTGCTTATGAGAATGTTTTAAAAAACACTGATTAGCCATAATTAGTGGCAATAGCGTCATGGATTGGTTATGCTTTTCAGGCACTCATCTCAGAAAAATACTGAACAGGAGGTAATCAGATGAGGCACCAGACCAAAGTGTTGTATAATTTATTGCAAAATACAGCAATCAAATGGAAGAGAAAGCCATTAGAAATCCTAAAAGCAACTTTGCTGTGCGTGATACGACTTGGACTGGAAAGATGGGGATCCTATTGAAGACTTAAGAAAACACCCAAAAGGGATAGCTGGATAGCCCTGGTTCGGTAACTGCTTGTGAAATATTTCACACTTAAACCCCTGCTTCATCTCAAGTCAACATAAGCAATGACCAAAAAAATTACTCCTACTTGGGAGGGAAGTGGTCAGAGTCTGAATTCATCCAACAGCTGTTTATTTTGTAAGTTCTGCCACCATACTTGCACCCTTTCTGCAAGCCCATAGAGAAGATTTTGTCACCACTGTTTGCAGATGTAAAGGCAAAGATGGCACAAAAGTCACACAATCCTAAATATAAGAATTAAACAGGGAACAGGAACACAGCTGTCCTCCTTTGGGCCACAGATGGTCTCTTGTGGTCTGTCTACACCTGAGGCTACCAGCACAAATCACACTGGGCCACTTGACCTGAATTCCTGGCAGGTGTGTAAACTTGCTAGGTTGCTGAGTCACCACTAGACCAGAGGGTAAGAGGCAAGTCCTCCCTCCTTTTGTCATTTCTACAAAATATGAAAAGCATTAAAAAAAAAATAATCAGATCCGACATTCAACAAAACCACCAAGTAGTACCCACCATGATGAAATGGAAAAACTAAATTTAGAATGTCCCATAAGTATAGGAAAGTCATGAGCCTAAGAGCAATGACTTGACAGGAATGCAGTACCATGCCAAAAACCTTGGGGAGAGAGAGAACAAACATTTGCCACATGTTAACGGAAAAACTAATGTCCTCACAGCTCCTGCATAAACCCACACCAGATAATCCCCCGGGAGTAGCAGTGCTGGCTTCAAAACATGAAAGCCACAGAAGTTCAAATTCTGACTGAGGATTAAATTGGACTTCTTATACTGACCAATAATAACACATCAACACAACAACAGACCCTGTAGAGGGCCCAGAGGTTAAATCAAGGTCTTGTCTACTCTGAAGATTAACAGTCTTGTATCTGGAAACATCCCAATGCCTTCAAAATCAGTGTTACCCTTGGACAGCTTTGGCTGCATCAGATTTAAAGTTCAGCTCTCACTTCTGATGATCAACAGCCGAGTTTCCAAATTGTAAGTGCCTTACAGCTTGGTGAGACTTTTCTGCCTCAGAGATAAAAAGAAAATAAACTGTCCCAGCAGGTACTAAAACACTGCAGTGCCCCTTACAAGATCTTCCCGCTGCTGCTAGCAGAAGGGAACAGTGCGCTGCTCCCTCTCCTCCTTGCAGCAGCTGCCGTTGCATACGGGAAGCACTGTAGCACTTTGGGTTTTGACAGTTCATCCAGCACTCTTGGAGCACAGCCCTGACGAGATATTAGAACATTTTGGAGGGATTCTTTGGAAAGGATCAAGGGGAAGTTGAAACTGGCTTTGAACTTTGCCAGCAACAGAAACTGTATATGCATAGCAACCCTCTGCCGTATTTATTGCTTCCTCTCTCTTTTGCAGCAGCTGATAGATCACTGCATAAACTACTGGAAGTAACTGAGAGGAAGGAATTGAACCTTCCTGTGCATCAGGCACAAGGAGGATTCGTCCTGTACAGAGGATGAGAGGAGAGTCACTCAGATAACTCAGTTGTCATGATGTCTTCCTAATTATTGCAGTATTTAAAGAGCAGAAAATGTGCAGCTTTCAAACATGATTCTGCCAAAAGTGATAGGAAAATTAAAGTCCTCAGAACAGAAGAGTGCCATGACAATGCAACCTCTGGAGAATGAAAAAAATTCTCTGACCAGGATTTTGCAGAGACTTAGATCTCAGGTGACTCTTAAAATTGCGACTGCTGTTGTAAGATCAGCATTAATTGTGAAAATTAACTAGCTGTTCTATGATTTTATTCTATACATGCCAAGAAAAGAACAAAATATTGAGTGAGCTGCAAATTTTATTTACATAAGGATCTGATTGCCAGCTTCATTCTTATGCAAAGCAGAGAGAGAAAGGTCTTTCAGCAGGCATTTTAAAAAATCAGATCTAAAAAATAACATTATACTTTGGCCTGTAAAATGCCTGAGTGCATGCCCATGTTTCTTTCTCCAGTAGTCACTATGAAACGCAAGAACTAGATCAAGGAAATCTCTGCAATTTCCATTGATTTCAAACTGGAGATGAGTTTGCTTAGAATTGCAATCTAACTGATCCCAACTCAGTAGCTGTAAGATGGAAACAAGAAACTAGGGTCCATTTCTGATTCTCAGTTGAAAGCATACCACCCAAAAAAATCTCCCAATGCATCACTTTGAATGTGTAGGATTTTTTCCTCATACATGCACTCCTGTGAAGCTTTGAAAGCTTTCATTTTTTTAGTGCTGTGTCTCCAGGGCCTTCCTTGAAGCCATTTTTGTTTCTTATAGCATAGCTTTTTGAAGTTTTAAACCAAACATGTGCTATATTGGACTAATGCCAGAAGGAATGACCCAGTAAAGTCACTTTTTGAAACAGACCTGTCCCCTTTGGAATGGAAGCAGATTAGTGGCCTTTGAAAAGCAGAAGATCAGCTGCCTAAGCCCTTGTCTATGAAAAACAGGCATATCTGACAAAATGATGAGGGAAAGCACATCTGCATATAATAGTATCTGTTCAGTAAAAAGTCAGATGTAACTTTTTGATAAAAAAGGCTACCTCCATTTAATAGCTTTTTGCATTTAATGCTTTTCAAAAGCAAAACACTGCCTTTTTTTTTCCTAACAGCTACACTGGGAGAAGCATGCAACCTTGTGTCATGTAATAAAACCAAGCAAAACCACATCTCCAGACCAAAAAGTGCCATGAAGAATATTTTGTATTTTATAAAGCTAGTCCTAGGTCACTCTTAGCATACATCCATATTCACAATTCATATCCTTGTTCCTATCTGGCTATTTACAAAATCCCATTTGTCCCTTAAACAGGCAGTACGGCGCAAGGTAGTACACAACAGAATGCAATTCTGGGATAATGGTATAATTCTACTTTCCCTGGGGGCTTTTTTTTTTTTGTTATGCCTCAGGAGAACAGAGTGAAAAATCTCACCATCATTACTTTGCAAACACTTCTGCTCATTTTGAAAAAGCCACAACGCATTTCAGTGCAGAGTAAAAACTCAGTACTAAGCAGCTGAAATAAATTCTTGAGAGCAAAACTGTTCCTTTCTAAAGCTCTTAGTGAAACATTTACTCATTAAATCTGGTATGCAATCTCGAAGTCCTTACTGGATACAGACTTTGGGAATTTGCCATTCTTCTACATAAAAAGAAAACAAGTGCACCCAGGAGTAAATCTTTGTAGCCAGAAACAGCCAGCATACTGCAGTGCAGGCTTCCAGAACATCTGCTCTACAAACCTAATTATCCCTCACTGCACAGATGCAAAAGCCATCTGAAATGTTAGCACCTGAGACATGGAGATGATATCAAGTCCCTTTAAAATGGACTTTAAAAAAACAAAAGGAAAGCCATGCAGAAATATTTCTGCAAGCTGATGCACATTCTCTAAGTCAACAAAAACTGATCCCAGTTCATTCTAGTATCAGATAAGTCACATTCCCACAGCTGTCTCATAATGCATGTTTACTCTTACTGCTCTTTAGACCCAGTTCTCAGTGGGATGATTTGAAACTACAATCTACTACAATGCAGCCAGTTTTTCAGGAATTTGGCAGCTCCTTTTGAGTGACAACTTTATTTAGTCTTAACCTGCAGTAGAAATACCCGAGTCCTAAAATATAGATAAGAACATCACTTCCAGAAGGAAATGTTAAATTAAGCTCACCTTCGAATAGCTACAGGGGCACTGGTCCAGATATTGGTGGCCCATTTATTTGCAGATTCCTTCCTGAGAACAAATTACATGTGAAATTTAAGAGAAGTTTTAAATGGGTTTATTTATACAAATGTGGCAAAGAAATGTATATAAATAAGGCTGAGATATGTGGCTATACAACAGCAGACAGCCTCAATCATTTAAGAAGCAGTATCCACAAATCTCTTTTCTCAAGTGAAGACCGTTCTCTTTGTCTCTCAGGAACTCTATTTCATCTCATTGCTCTTGAATTTTCACTAACAGTCAAGTGGCAAGCTGCCAAATAACTCGCACTTGGCTAGAAGCACGGTCACCTACAAGCTAATTGATGCCACAAAACTTCCCTCCAGGATGCCATCTGGGTTGCATTCAATATTCTTACTGGATTCAGAAGTTTGTCCCTCTAAACTTGAAAGCTGCTTCTCTTGACCAAATGCCAATCTGCTGACTTTGTTTGCAATCACACACATTTAACTGAATAGCAATACCAAGCTCCTATTCCACTCTTCAACCATATATTGACTGCACTATTTAAAAAAAAAAAAAAAAAAGAGAGAAACCATTTCCCCATCTCACAAGTAGGTAAACTGGGAAAATGAGAGTTGAAGTGGCTTGTCAATGCAAACTTAAAAAGGCACCAACATAAAACAGAAAATGTATTTTATACTAAGTCCAAGCACCATATTCAGCCCCTGCCTGAATAAATACCCCACACTTTAATAGAGCTAAGTACCGTGCATCTCTTGATGGCTATAATGAGACTTCTTGTTTTCATTTTAAAAAAATACAACATTTACTGAATAACCTCAATATTACTTTTGGGGCCTATCTGCTGCACTAATAGTCAAATGGGTAAGGTCAGCATTTTTCTTTTCCCATTGCTACTTAGCACGGAGAAAAACACCTTACTGACATGCAGCTGCACCCTTCCAGTCCTCTGCATTGACAGCAATAGTCTTCTGTATGCAAAGCCAGTTCCACAGGAAACAGCAACAATAAATCAAAGAAAAGGTCTCCTGGTTTCCTGTTGCATATCTGCTCCTTGGCAGGTTTCAGTAACTGTGCTGTCACCCCATCAGACTTGGTCATCAGATGGGGAAAGCCACTCACTTTTACAGCATGACAGCTGGGATCAAACAAGCATCATCTGATGCTGGAAAGGAGTTACTCACCCCCAAGAACTGGTGAGATCTACGTGGTGCAGAACACACCATCACAATTACTGTCAGCAATTTGAGGCTAAGGAATGAACAGGCCTGAGCACAACCAGCTCTTCATATCCAGATGAGGGCTTCCTCTGATGACATTTGAGGTTAAGTTTACACAGTTTCTTCGGGTGAGGAGGGGAGAACCTGCCACAGAGCCTTAGGAAACATGGGTATGTTTTGTCAAGCTTTCAGCCTGCCTTTCCCATCACATCCTCTTTCTGCCCTTTATGAGTTCTCCACGTTGAGCATATTTTCTCAAGAGGCATCAGAAATTCCTTTTATTTAAACCACGAAGTTCAGGCATGGCTGAGTTTCCAGTTGGCTCAGCAGACCTTGCACGTGGATCTCATTCTCAGCCCTGGTGACATTTTATACTTTTCTTCAGGTTTCCTTGTCTTCCAGTGTCTGAGCCCAATCAGGAAAGGTTACACTACAAGCTCTCTGCACGGGGAGGCACCTTTCCAGTGGAGAACTGCAGACATAACTATTCAAAGCACCCAAATCCCACAGCCAGAGGTTGCTTTGTCACCCTTCAGCAGGCCTGGCTCTCACTTGCATGTTCCCCTGGAACATGGCCCCTGAATGTTATCCCCAGAGGGACTGCATAAAGCCTTCATGAACAACATCTTCTGATACAAGGATCCTTGCAAGAGCTGTACAATTTTACTCTTTAGCCACCTTCTTAGAAAGACTTTGTAATATAATAGATTCAGCAAGACTGAACCACGGCTACCTGCTCCTCACCTGAAGGACAGACAGCATGCTGGAAAAACACAGTTTATTTGACTCACTCATTCAGACATAATGTTTGAGCAAAAGTCCAACCTGGCAAAAGCTCAGCAAAACAAATCTCCATCAAGTTCATACATTTATAAACAAATGCACATCAGGGATAGAAATGTAAAGTGCCTACTCACATTGGCAATTCTGCCTGGCCATTTTCTGCAGTCAAGCTAAAAATCCAATACTCTGGAAGTGGTTTATTATCTATGTATTACAGGAAAATGCTATTAATATTAGCTAAGGGATGGGTACTGAAAAAGCAGGATGTAAGTTACAATACTGACATAACAGAATGAGAGAGGTTTACAGTGACTCACTAAATACTCACACAGCAACAATAAACTCACTTTGAACTTGCCAAGAGTTCTGCTGTGCATTCTAACAGCCTGCAGCTTAGCAGGAGAAACAGTCTCTTCAAATGGTTCAGGGTTTGGGGGTTTTTTTAGGGTTTTTTGTCGGTTTAATTTATTACACAGTATCTAAAACAGCACATGAACATGAAGGGTTTTTTCACATGCAAGTGGTGAAAGCAATAATATTGAGGTTTTCCAAGCCATATGCAGGCCAGGATACAAGACTGTCAGGAAGTACAAGGATCTTCAATTGGGGATACTCAACCCAAGCAGTGGTAGGAGCACAGCCTGTACACACCACTTTGTGGGACTGAGAAACGCAGCTTGTTTCCCTCAGGTCCATCCCTGCTGTGACAGATAAGGCTGCAAACTGCGGGCCAAGCCTGGACAAACCTTAGCTGCTGCTATGTTCATTGTCAGGGTAGGGTGAACACCAGAGTCACTGGCAAGTCAAAGGAACTATGAGGATTTTAGTGCTATAAGCAGGCTTTCAATACAATTCAAATATTTTATCAATCCTTTAGCCTTCCTGTGGTAAGGTTCTGACCTATGCACTGCACCTGTACCACACCGAGAACTCTGTGTCTTTCTGCTCCAAAAAGCAAAGAGACCTCAGGTTTAGCACACAAAGAACCTGCTTTAGCTGTAGGAATAACACACCATCTGTTGGAGTGAGCTTAACCTGTTTCACAAAAGAGCAGAGCTGTAAATGCTGACTAACCAGCCTTCCAGCAGATGAGGAGGCAATTTTACAGTCTCCAAATTGAAAACAGGATCATTCTTCAACTATGGATATCAAAAACCAAAATGTGCCTGTGATTGAACTTCCCTTCAGCAGGACACAGGAGAACATAGGCAAAAGAAGTACTGGATACAGACTGAATGAATAATCAATAAAATATGGATGGTTTCTATTTTCATGGCTTGCCTACAGCAAGTCCTCTCACAATCATGGAGCTGGGGGATGCATGAGACCAGGAATAGAATGAAACTACTGAATTACCAAGGAGTTAGTCATCACCTGGACCCCTGTTTTATTCCAAGCCCAGAAACTGCTGCCCCCTTGTTAAGTCTACTCTGCACATAACGAGGTGGGAACTGACAACTTGACTGTGATCAAGGAGTAGTCATCAGACATGGTATCTCCCCAGCAACTCTGCTCTTCTTCCTGCACACCATTATTCCTGCCTGCAGTACTGCAGAAACCACTTCAATCTGTACCATTACAAAGCACACATCACGGACCAGGATTAGACCTTGATTTTTTGTAGGTCCACGATGATGCTCCATGCACTTCTGGAGGCTAACAGAAAACAGGGTAATACCCTAATGAAAACTGCTGCAGAAAACATTTTTGTGAACAAAACAGGACTGAACCAATTGACTTTTGAGTTTGGAAAGGTTCCCCATTGTCAGCTGTGACTGTTTATAACTGTGGAGGACAAAAGAACCCTTGAAACATCACTTAAAAATGTGATGTTTTATCCAGCATATTCCCCTGACAACATTGCTCCTGTCAGTTATTTCACGAGGCTTACCTCAGGAGATAAAACATACCCAAGGTGAAACTGCCTGGACAGGAGACAGTGGCCCTGTGTACACTGGAGGAGACCCTGCCAGCATGGCTACGTGGGTACACCCCTGCAGGCACAGTGAGGACAACCAGGGCATATCTCTCATCAGAACCTCACAGACCACACAAAATCATCTCCTTTCAGCCTTTATGGGCCCACAGCAGCAGTTTTTTCCAGCTAAGAGATGTCAATCTCAACAGAGTTATGCCAGCAGGGAGAAGGTCAAGCCTGTCCTATGAAGCTACAGGGCCAAGTTGTTAGTCAGCAATCTGAAATAACAGATCAGCATTTCCTCAGATGTCTGCAGCAGCGAGATCAGGCTAAGCCATCACACAGACAAGATGTTTTCTTTCATCAAATTTCAATGCCAGGCAAGGGTGCTGTCCACAGATTAAGGTAATAAGGAAACCCCACCAAATGTAACAATTAATTGGTGCAGAACACACGGCAAGTATCTTCCCCAAATCTTGAGATACTCATCGTTTAATATTTTTATTTCTAACACTTCAGAATCAAATGAGATCCTTGATCTTTGAATTCATAACTAGTGAGAAATATAATTGTCTCACACACACGGCACTAACAGGTACGAATCTTCTCCTTCCCATCTATTGACAAGAATTTTTCAAACATAAGACAGTAAAATCCGCATCAGTCTTCTGTCAAACTGCTGTAAAAATCTCCGCTATTATAAAAAACAGAGAAAAACACCCAACACAGTAACAGATAATCCCAACTGATTACTGTAGAAAAATGACATTTACACATGCCATTTTTCTATGTTAAAGGTCAAGCTACTGCATCATAAAGCTTCGCCTACAAGAAATTCACCCCAGCCAGCTCAGGGAGAGATGACACCTGCTTTCAGGTGTGCCACAGTCACAAAAACCAGCCATAATTAAAAAAAAATAAAAATCAAAAGGGAATTGTGGTTTGTTTTTCTATGTCTTTTCTAAGCCTTGTTCTTTCCCTCAAGAAACCTAATCCCACAAGACTTCAGTAAAAACAAGTAGCAGGAGAAAATCCTATGCAAAACGATACAGCAAGATTCTGCCCTAAACCAGTCATTGAATATGTTTCTAATGCCACATTCAAACTCACACTCCCCCACAGAAAGAAAAAAAAATTTCTTGTGGGAAGGGGGCAAATTAGGTCTTGTACTTGGCTGCCTTCCTCCCCCTCTGTGGTTTTCACTGCCAGAGAAGCATCTTTTCTGCACTCTAAAATTAACCCTGTGATATGATAATGAAGCGGGCACAACACAGTACAGAAAAGGAACCTGTTAGTAACAAAGATCACTGCTCAACCCTTACTATTATGGACAACCTACTGACAGCTATCCAGCTTGCACAGAGAAGAAAGGAAAGTCTCCTAAAAGGATATTTTGGTTTCAAGTTTTCCTGAAACGCTCCTACAGTGTGCTGAGCAGGCAGAAATGAAGCTGCCACAGCAACAGCCCTGTAAGCCGAGGACCCTGTAAACCCCAGCACAAATCTGACTCTTGCTGCAGGAATGCAACATTTCCAATGGTGCTGAGTATCTCAGTCCTGACCTTGAAAGCTGGAGGATCAGGACTGCTCAGTGACAGGTGATGGCTTTTGTTCAGTGAACACACATCTTCTGGGTTATCATTGGTTATCATTTTTCAATACATTTCACAGTATGCCCAACAATTTGGTGCACAACTGCCCTGAACTGAATTGGACTCAACAGTAGGCAGGTGTGAAGCTCCACATCAGCTCCGGTCTCTCTGGCACTGTCACCCTAGCAGCCTCAACCTGGATTTCAGTCTCAAAGTTTAAAAATACTGTAAATTAATTAAATAGATCTAGGCGGAGTGAACTTAGCAGCTTCTAGCCAGCTGAAGTACAGCATTTGTGCAGGAGCCATTAATCCTTTATACAAGTATTTGCACAAAATAAGGCTGGCAACATTCACATGATTGCCTGCATAATAAAATGCAAAGAAATGCTTGCTGCTCTTAGCCAAGCTTTGCAGAGTCTCGTACAATGCCTGAGCAAGAGAAGGTGTTAACAAAGGCTTTGTGCATTGGATAGGCACTCTGTGAAACAGGGCCATGAGAATTAACAGCTAAACTCACAGGGAAGGACTCGGAGGAGAAAGATTGTAGCAAGGCAATGAGATGCTGCATGCAAGCCTGGGAAAGGCTCCACGTTGCTCAGGCACATGCTCATCCACAACCATGAAGAAAAAATAACTACATCTTTTATGATTTCCCTCTATAAGTGGGTGCCTGGATTTATACCACAGGCCCCAGGATTTCTCCCCTGCTCCACACTCACACTCTTTGAAGTGCCATGCCACAATCAGAGTCCCTCCAGTCAAGAACTGGACGGGTGCGATTCTTTTCAGCACCTGTCAACACAGCTCCTTAATCCTTATTTAACTTCAGGGATCAACATGCATTGACACCTTGGGCAAACATATACAACACATTATTTTATGAAAAATAGGACAAAATTCCGTGTTAAAGAGCTCTTGTGTAAAGTGGAACAGAAATCACCCAGCAAAGAGCAATTCCTTGAAGTAAAGCGTGCAATTTTCAATACACCAATGTGATCCTGGCAGAGATTGCTCCAGAGCTTCCCTTTGAAGCTCATTATTATTATCCACCAAAGAACTGCACCCATATAGCTTGCCTCTTCTAAAGTGTATAATGAGCCCAACAGGATCACCCAGTAGATCCCAGCTAATTTGAATGCTACCTGTTATTGCCACCAAGGTAAGGATGCAGCCCTACTTACCAAGCTAGCAGAAACGAATATTGTTGCACAAACTTAGGAGTTGTGCAATTTAAATTGTATCTTTATTGTTTTACACAAGAAAGAAAGAAGGAAAAGAAGGACAGCAATAAAGTATGTAATAGCAAATTAAACTTTCCCTAGTTATCTTGGTTCTTGCCAGTCAAAGATATGTCACAAATAATTTATCAAGGCAAGGGTGCACTAGTGACAAATTACTTCAATAGTTAGTCTTCAGGTAACAGCAAGGTGTGGGCATGGAGGTAAAGGAGGTCTGGAGAGACAGTGTCCCCACATGAAATGGAAAGAACTTCTTTGCACACAACAAATTTTTTCGTTGCTAATCTCAAAAGCAGGAGTTTTGGCCTGTTGAAGAGGTGGCTGCAGTGATGACTGCCCATATACAGGCTGTGCCCTATTATTTTTTAGGATATGTTAGAATGTACAAAAAGAGAGAAGTCCATTTTGAAAAGCAAAACAAATAACCATGTTCCCCCTCAAACACCTGTATTTTGTGTGTCTTCAATACTAAATACAAGAGGTGATCCATTTGAAGCATTTCTTGCACTTGACCCAACACTAAAATTTTGAAACAGTGAGTTAACACTGGAATCTTTCTGAATATTTTGCAAACTGTATATGACAAAGGCAAAAGCTAAGTCCTTGAGCAATCATTTAATCCAAGGAACATGATTATCTGTGTAAAACAATGTGATAATGGACCAGAAAACAAAATTGGGAACATTCTTCATGATGTCACCAGTGTTCACAATATGTTGCTGAATCACTCTACAGCCTTGGGCAAAAGATAACTTCTCTAAGCATCAGTTTTCACATCCATAAGATAATATTTAGTCCACTTGTATGGTGAAGAATTATAGAAGGCTAAACTGCTAACCAGCCACTGGATGACAAAGTGCAATCAGTGTAACACAACTACACTAACAAGAATAGAACCACTCAGTTACAGACACAGGACGTGTATTTCTTGGCCTGTATCAGTCAACACTGGCATTTGTTATCAAAGAAACTGGGACATTTCTCTCTGTTTTTCTAAGTAGCTGCATAGAGGCAATTGTGATTCAGGATGACAAGGCTACAGGAACAGCCATAAGTTCACATATGAAATTCTTAATCTCACCGCAAATATATTCACTACTACTGCTATTGCTGATTTTTACGCTCTTAACTACTCCTTGGATCACACAGAGTAGCATCATATCTGGACAGAATAGGGCCAGCAAATGCAGCAACATTTAGTGATATACAATCACTGCTAAATCAGCAAGCCAAGCAGCTGGTAGTGTAGGACCCATGAAACACATCTGGAAAGATACATACAACCATACTCATCTA
Source organism: Elanus axillaris (assembly GCA_026212715.1). Lineage (NCBI taxonomy): Eukaryota > Metazoa > Chordata > Aves > Accipitriformes > Accipitridae > Elanus > Elanus axillaris. The sequence goes on along the minus strand of JANZLQ010000095.1, from coordinate 6,719,368 downwards.
GATCAACAAAAACAGGAGAAGCCTGAAATGCCACCAAAGAAATTAATCGCATTAACTTTATACATGGAAAGCAAAGATGGACAGAAAACCTCTACTGGGTAACGCACAGCTGAACAAAGACTTGGGATCAAAAGAAAACTTTAATTCACCCTTTGAAATTAAGCAAAATGTCACCTCAGTGTACATCATACTCCATACTACGTCTCTAGGAAGGAAGCATGAAAAAAGTATGAAATAAGGCCAGTTAAAATACAAAACAAAGTTAAAACCTGGAGTTGGAGCAGTTATCTAAATGAGGAAAAAACTACAGTTAAGAGTTTACTGGTTTCTTCAACAGTTATTTTTTTTAATTGATAAAACTATGCTATAGGCTACTTGGAAAGGGAGAGAAGTCTACAACAATGTAACGTTTCAAATTTAACCAAACTCAAGAGGAATTTTCCAACTATTTGAATGGATGTTAAACACACTCTTTCCCCCCTCTTTCACTGTTTTGCAAGTAAAGAAATTACACCCACAGAAGCCACACAAACCAAGCTAGAACTCCAGAAAAGATAAAGAAACTTACAGCAGGCAAAATTCTCACCCAGGATGTACAAGATTCTGCAGCACTAATGAATTAGATTTTAAATCATATATCTGTCTTTAAAAATAAAAAGTAATCACAGCACAGAAAGCAGTTGCCAAAAAGAGCCCTTCTGGTTCTGCAAGTACAGGACTGTGATCCTGCTTCCATGGAAACTGAGTCCCTGACTGCTCTGGTCCTGGTACAGTGCCACACATGCTCTCAAGCATTTAATAAATATTAATAATGCAAAAATAATATTGATGTATCAGAAACAGAACATCTAAGAGAAATTGGCAATAAAGCTCACTTTACATGGCTGCCGCCCAAAGGCTACTAGCCTTACTCTAAGCCAGCTATAAATCCTCTCCTAGTTTCTAACACTTGCTCTTGGCATTAACTGTAAGGTTAAAATGACCACCATGCCTTAGCTGAGACTGAAAAAAAGCCAGGAAACCTGGAGGAAATATTGAAACACTTCCACTAGTCCAACAGATACCTCTGCAGTAAGCAATATGTTTGCACGTATTGAGCACTGGACTGGTACGTAGGAGGCCTCATTTCTGTTCTTGGCTCTGCTGCTGACTACTTGTACAATCATGATGAGTCACTCCGGGCCAGCTTGCACCTGCAGAAGAGCTCTAACACCATTTATTCACCTCTTCATGAGGAGCAAAGCTATAGGGCTGCCAGGTCAGCCTCAGCTCTGGGGAAAAAGTCATGGTCCTTACCAGGAACGGAACCACTGTCTACTAGGACATCATTATTGAGGCAATACACAGAGTGTATCTCACCCTGAGAGACCATCAGAGATGGAGCTCACATCCCTGCTTTAAAAATCTGGCTTCTCTTAGGTTAAAATCTGGGTTTTGAAAATATTTCAGTTTGGGTGGGTTTAGTGTTCTTTTTCAACTAGCTTACAGCATTATTATAACTTTTAAAGTCTAATCAGTTTGTTATCTCTTGTATTTCAGCCAGAAATTTTCACAGAGCAGAAAATCTGCATTAGTTTTATCACAGGGCCTTTTACCCCCCTTCCCTTCCCCTTGTGGCTTTCTAAATATTAATAATTTTTAACAGGAAATAGAGGGTTAAAAAACTACACTCAGCATTTTCAACACTTACTGCACATGCACCATAAAATAGTGTAGGCTTCCCTTCGGCTAGAACCAACTGTCTGCACTGGAAGCAAAGCCTACTGGAGCAGGCAGTCTGCTTTTCTACCAATGACATGCCGCTGCATAAGAAAACATGCAGCAACACAAATCTTCATCCCCATCACTCAAATTCAGCCTACTGATTTGTTTTCCTGGGCAAAGCAAAGAAAGAAAAACTTACAACTTAGAGCATTTTATAAGGTGTGTAATGATATAGAAAAGCAGAGCTGAGCAATAACATGCTTTGAGAACATCTTTGAAATTACCAGGAAAAAGCTGCAGGTACATGGGAAAGTTGTAGAGAGGAAAAGGCCATCAGAGAAGCAACATTACAAGGACCAAGAGAACTTCACACCACATCAAGTCTACCACAAACACATCTCTAATACACCACCACAGGCTCTGAGGCACACCAAAGATATGGTAAATTTGCCAGTGAATTAAAAAAGCTGGTGCCATTAAAAAAGCTAACAGAAGCAAAAGCTGGGTGTCTGCTCTATTAAAAACAGCAAGTGAATCAGTAATGGTCTGACACCTTCAGGCATTACAGAGCATTTAATGGTCCTTTAGGTGGACAATGGAGTCAAGAAAACTCATTATAGACTAGGGCTGGCAATCTCTTCATCTAGGTCTGTCAGATAAATGTGTTTACCAACCAGTTACACTTGGTTCCTCCAATCTCATATTTTGTCCCTTTGAATTAATCTCTAAACATTTTATGATTAATATTAAATTATCCTAAGTATCTTCCACTCTAATTAACCAATAAGAAATCACATCTCAAACCTGTGCTAATCCTGGGTCTCTAACACTGCAGACAAAAGAGAACTGGTCTACATTGACTCTTGTTTTGTCTTTTTATACACTAAAATGCTCTGGATGAAGCTTGCCTACCTTGGCTCAAAATGTAGAATATGTTTATATTCCCTGAAATGAGAGCTCTGAGCTCTCTGATAAACAAAGCAAGTCACAGTCAGTTTTGACGGCACTTTTGTAATTTCCTTCTTGAACTTAATCATTATTTTCAATCTTCCCATTCTCCTTGACCTGAGGAAAGCTTTTCAGATCATAGCTTGTTCCTGTAACTATCTAGAGCAACCCATCTGCTTTCTTGCTATAGCACAGCAGCAGTCCATAAAATCAAGTTCTCTTCCCTCTGTAGGCGTAATGCCCCCAGTGGCTATCCCATGCACTCAAGTTCCCTCTTCTGTCTTTTCAGTTGTTCTATTCCAGTTCTCTCCTTCCTTCCCTGACCATGACCAGGAGCAATAGAAAAACATAACCTCCTAGAAAGCAGTTTGTATCTGAAGATAATAAAAGTCCTCAAGTGAATGTGCCAGGAAATGGGGAAATGGAGAAGGGCATGTTTCCCACATGTACTTAATGCTTAATGCAGTAAAGGGAAGATAACCCGAACCCCAAAAATATGCAAGTTAGTTTTCTCAGAACAGACAATGAGAATATAACAAAAAAAGGAAGACAAGCAAATAACAACATTCACTGTGGAATACAAGAGATCAGTAAACTGGTTTTGAGCCTAGCTTGCACATGAACACAGTACAGACCAGGACAGGCGGGCAACAGGTACACAGGCAAGCAAATGAGCCCTGCCTCTCTGCACCACACTTCCCAGTGCTTCCAGTTTTGGGATGAGCATGCAAGCTAGCCACAAAACTCAGCTAAATTATCACTGACATAATCAAGAGCATATGACCACGCTTATGTCAAGGAAACCTAAAACTCTCCATGTGGTGATGTGCACATATTGAAGATACACAGGCATCTCCAGAGTAACATGCAGCTATCACTCAGCACAGAGAATACTGTCTCAACACTGAACATGAAGAAAAGTTGGAGCAACAGATAACAGAGGACAAAAACGTTATTGAATATATGTGGCAATTGTGACTGCCTGCTGTCTAACTTTGTCATGTCCCAAAACCTGCAAGCATGGCACACCATTACACTCCTGCGTTTGAAAGCCATTCAGGCCATATTTCACTCTCCACAGGATCCAGATTTTACTTCTCAAATAGGCTTTTGATATATTTTTATTCCCAAATTCCAGCTCTAGTAAAATTTGAACTGAAAAGCAAGGAGAATATCAGGCTGCCTCCTGGGCTTTCACATAGGCAGCAGGAGTCAAACTCTCTGCAGATTCTCTATGCAGAAAGCCAGCAGGAGAACAAGAGTCTGTCTTTCTCCTGATAGCAAGGGAAGCGTGCCTTAGCTATACAGTCACATACTGTGGCCCCAAGGCACGGCAAGGGCTGAAGTAGGGGGAAGTTCGCTGATGCCAAGTGTCTACCCTGAATTCTAGACATGTAGGAACAGTCTTTGAAACATTAACTCCATTCAGACTGCATCTCTTACCTGAGGCAGCCTCAGTCCTGTCCAGTATAAAATGACCCTGTGAACGTACTCACCAGAAAGCAACACCACAGAAAGGATTCCAATACAAAGATGGAAAATGGAGCTTTAAAAGAGAAACAGTAGTCCTGCATTTGGCTGTGTCCCCCTGCAGGCAGGTATTACAAAGCTTAAGTGGCCTTGCAGCTGGTGTTTCATTTTAGGAAACTGGTTAAGCTACTGCTTGCTTTTTGCAACTGTACTCTTTGCCACCTTTAAGGATTAATCAACAGTGAAACATTTAAGCAGAGGTCTTCCAGTCTCTTCTACCCACTCTCAGGTCTGGGTTAAGATAATGTGAACCCTACTTGCAGCAGAAAAATAAAATCCTATCAAATAGAACCATCAAACTAAGAGCTCTTATTTTGTGTCGAATATATTGTGCCTGGCTGCAAATCACAAGTTCTTCCTCCTTTTCTGCTGACTGCAGTGGCAAGCAAGAAGAAACTTGCAAAACTGGGCAAAAAGTCTCCACGAGCCACTCCCCCATCAAAGCAGCTCTCTAGGGTTTTCCATTCTGGGCGACAGTGTCACACAGCAGCAGGCACCCTGAGCACACAGCTTTCAGGCCCTGAGGCAGACCTGGCCCTGCAGCATCCACCTACCCTGAGAGCAACATGGAACAAACCCCAGTATCCCACATTCTATCTCAGCAAGGAGCGATCCTTTGCCAAAACATTGCGCCTCAGAAAATGGACGTTTTTCCCACTATAAAAATAGCTTTGGTGTTTTACAATGTTGCTGCTACACTGTTACGGAAAAGTCTCAATGATTGTGTATCTGAGAACACTCTCTGAAACAGATTTTTAAAAAATTCAGTCCTGACCTTCCAGAGTTTCCCAAGAGGAAGAAGCATCACTTGCTTATACAGGGAAGGAGTAAAATTCACCTAAGAAATCATGTTCAAAACTGCCCTGGAGCCCTGTCCTCATTGTGTGGATCACATATAGTGCAGATCATGACAGTGAAAGCTGCAAATTGCGACCAGTTTTTTGTCTTACCAGGCCTACGCAGACTGGACTGAGCTCAAGCAAATAATTTTGCACGGAGCAGAGTCAATAGTCTTATTCAGATTTAAACTCTGTAATAGCTACCCAAGACTTCTAATTCCAGAGCTTAACACTTGATTTCCCCAGCACTCCAAACACCGTAACTTCCACTATTTTTCTCTTGGGAGTTTAGTTTCCTTTCAGTAGATACAGAGGAACATTTTAAGGAACTTCTCTACTCCCTTTTTCTTTTCTCTCCCACTAAATGCTATGACTTTCTGAAAACATGACATGAAAAGGCATCTTCATGTTTAAGCAATCTGTATGCAACTTTTTGTATTTTCACCATGCACACAAATCAGTATCTCCTTCTCTCTTGTTAACACTTCACAAGCCACAGGCCTACAGACAAATGAGCACTGTCTCCTTTCTTCCTGGTAGCCTCCTTTGCTACCGTTCTTTTGCTGCCAGGATTTGTTTCCTTTTACTTCTTGTAAGGCAGTAACTACATTCATACTTACTCGCTACCTACATCTATTTGCTTCTTTTTTTACCTTTCCCCAACAGGCGAGGCACTTTCTGCAATCCCTATTCTCCTGCTTTTCCCTAAATCCTCAGCACTTTGTCTTCATACTGCGAGTCATCTATTTTTTCTGGTGGTCCTTTGACCATCATCAACACTACTAAAAGGACTCGATAACTCTGAAATATGCAATATGAAATATGCACCATATGCAGAACTGATACCTTCTCATGAGGAAGACCAAAGGGACATGATGTTTCAACTCTAAAGATGTTTCCTGGAGTATGCTAAAATTGTAAAGATAATTTAAATTGAACCAAAGTGATATACACTGTCTGGACTGTATCACAGTGGGTACCTTACAAAAACAACCAATGCATGATAAATCCAAACAGTGCGAGCAACAAATCCCATTTCTCTAACATGCACCTAGCCTCTACTGCCTGCTATCACAACTGAACCATGTGGCCAGAGAGCTCATAAATTCTGCCTTCGTCAGCAACATCAGTTAAAATTAAGAAAATTTTAAGAAAACAGCTTTTTTTTCTTAAAGAAAGGAATCCAGTTTGGTTTTCTCCATTTCATTGATTTCCCATAAATAAAACCTCTAGCCAGCTGCCACATACCAAAAATTATTTTTCCTAACAAAAGTCACCATTCTACCACAATCTAGCCATCATATTTTTACCAACCCCAAACCCAACAACTTTAAAAAAAACTCTGAGATAAAACTAAATCAGATGCGACTATCCATCTAACCGTTCTAACACAGCACAATTCACACAGAGCTGATATTCAATAGGATGTTGTTTTACACTCTCTTTTCTGACATCAAAATGCTTTGAGGGTGGATCACAAGGAAAAGGGAAGATAAAAAAAGCAGTCCAGATACTGACACACTCACTCGTGCTAGGCAAGGAGCTCAGGCCACAAACCTACTCTTCAATGTGGAGTGCAGGGTGCAGAATCTGTTCCTCAAGGTGCTACTCCAGCCATGATCCCAACCTCTGAAACAGCAGTTCCCATCACATCTATTATCCTACAGAGATAATTCAAGAGACATGGTACTTGCTACAGTATTTGCAATTTAAAACTCCAAATTAAAGATACTTCTCTTTAACACTTAAGGCTCCATAACTTCTTCTACAGATGCTTCTTACACACCATGGTTGAGACAAATTCTCCTATGCTGTCAGATGCTGTAAGCAAAATAACAGAGAGGTAATAACAGCACAACCCTACAAACTACCCAAAGTTTACTGGGTGCCACTCACAGGCACAAGGGCCACACCAAAGGAGAAGGCAAGACTGCCATCTTCTCAGGATTGAAAGTATAGATCTCCTTGCTCTCTCTTCTCCTACACTACCAGGGAATCTGTGTTACGTGGCTGACGTTGCCAAGCAGTGCTACTTGTCCATCTTCCTTCTCCTCACCTCTCCAAACACCTATTTAAACACAAAACTCACACCAACCCCACATCATGCGGGACGCTTAAACATAAGCTGCGTTTCACACGAGCCCCTGTCACTGGCCCTAAGCACGGGCTCCTCGGGGTTAAACATCTCTCGCCACTCCCCTGCACCTTTCCCTTCAGACGCTCCGAGCAGAAACGTTGCCGGAGCCGAGGGCGGAACCTCACGGCGGGCAGGGAGAGGGCAAGGAGCTGCCAGGTGGGCGCTTCCACCGGACTCGCGCGGCCGCGTCACCCTCCGGCCGTCCCCGGCCGAGTCAGCCCGGCGCGGCCGGCAGCGAGGAACCGCTACCCCGCGACGCGCAGCGCAGCCCGCGGCGGGCCCGGCCGGCGCGTCACGGATCTGCTGCTCCCGGCAGCCAATCGGCGCCCGAGCCGGGGACGGCGCGACTTCATTCATTCATTCATAAAAAAGAGGCGCAGCGCAGCTGGGAATCGCGCCCTTCCAGGCTCGGCGCGGGGAGGGCCCCCCATCCCCGGCTCCCCGCCCCACCGTGCCGAGGGACGGACACTCACGGCAATCCGCCTCGTCGCTGTTATCCGAGCAGTCGTCGTCCTCGTCGCATTTCCAGATGGCGGGGATGCACCGCTCGTTCCGGCACTGGAACTGGTCCTCCTCGCACTCCTTGACGGCGCCTGCGAGACACGGGGCCGCGCCTGGGTCAGCGGGGCGCGCTCCCACGGCGGGACGGCGGCGGCACCCCGGGACCGCCTCGCTGCCCGGCCCCGGCCGCGCACAAGCCGGGCAGGGCTCTGGGAGCCGCCGGCCGAGGGTGGGGGCTGGGGCCGGCTGGCTCGCCAGGGCAGAGCGGTTCGGTGCGGGGTTGGGGGAGACGCGCCTCCGCGGGAGGACGGCGGTGATCCCGAAGCTGCTTTGTGCAGGGATAAAAGGCACCGTTCCCGTGCTTCCCCGCATTGTGTTAAAGGCAGGGGCAAAAGGAGCCTAGGAATAGAAGACGGTTAAACCCGAAATGCAAAAGACAAAGAAAAATTATGAAGCACACCGATGCTGGGACCTTCTGCGCGTCCGTTACCGGGGCAAAACGCACAGACGGACACCTGGGGACGCGGGGGGGGGGGCATGAGGCACCAGCGCCATTCCGGGAAAAGGGAACTGACCCAACTGAAGTTGAGGGCGGGGGGGGGTGGAACGGAGCAAATCTGGTTTGCAGACACGGTGCAGCGCTGCTCTGATGAGGCACAAATCTCCTCAGAAAAGGATTAAAGGTGGCAGCTCCTGTCACCAGCGGTCGGGTTGCGTTCGCCCGCTGAAGAGCGTGCCCGGCCCCCGCAGATCGCAACCCCCGAGCGCGCCCGGCTCCTCCGCTGGTCCCAACACGCGCGGGGCACGGCGGCGACTGGGTGCCCGCTGCCGCACACCTCTGGGTGCCCGGGCAGGCAGGACGCTCGCACCCCCCACCCCCGCCCCCTCCCCGGGAGCGCCGAGGCGAGGCGCGCCCTCGCCGCACGCCGCTGGCGCCCCGGCGCTAAGGGAGAGCCGCCGGGCCGCGGCCGGACCCACCTTTGCCGAGGTGCAGCTTCAGCAGCAGCAGCTGGAGGAGCAGCAGCCGGGCGAGCGCTGGCCGGCACATGGTGCTCGTTCCCTCCGTGGCAGCGCGCCGTGTGCGGGGTGCGCGCAGCCGGCGCGCCGCTCGCTGCCCCGTGCCTACTGCGCCCGGCGCCGCCCC
>JANZLQ010000095.1:6642604-6702086 GCA_026212715.1 Elanus axillaris | reverse complement strand
TGGTTTGGAAGGGACCTTTAAAGATCATCTAGTCCACCCTCCCTACCATGGGCAGGGACATCTCTCACTAGACCAGGTCGCTCAAAGCCCCATCCAACCTGGCCTTGAACCTTTCCAGGGAGGGTGCATCCACAACCTCTCTGGGCAACCTGTGCCAGTGCCTCATTACCCTCACAGTGAAGAAATGTAACTGAGTTGAGAAAAACTTGTTTCTTTGAAGCTGAGAAACCTTTTTGTCACAAATGTTAGGACAGAGCTCACGCCATGTGTAGAATCGATGCTTCTATGAGTGATAGGCATGTGTGTGTACACTCCCAGAGCTACAGTTCTTTTAAAAAAAGTTTCAGAAAACATGTCCTTACAGATTTCCTGCCTGTTATACCATGTTGCAACAACTTCACTTGATGGATCAATCCCTGTGGCATTTTGTCATATCACATAAAGCATCAAGTGATAGATGCACTTCAGAATAACATGTCCTAGAGACATAGTTTCTAGAAGCAAACAGCTCTCCTCTTACCCTTACTAGTACACCCTTCAAAATATTCCCCAATCCCCAATTCTTTCTTCAAAAGTGAAAGTCTCAAAAGTCTTCAAAAAAAAGACCTGTCTCTCAGGTCTACAGATACTAAGTTCTAACCAAGATGGATCAAGTCTGAAAGAATACAAGCATATTTGTATGTAGACTTGTAGTCTAAACCAACCTAAAACAACACCTACTAATTCAGCTGGTCCTTGATTTGCTGCACCTTTTTCCTTCAGCCCTGGGTTCTCCTATGGGTCTGATAAAGCACAGTATTTATGCATTTGTATGTCTGCACAGATCTTGTCAGACTCAGACAGTTCGAACTTCCACAAGCACTTTCGACAGCACTTGGTCAAAGCACTTTTATTTTTCTTTATGAGACTCCTGCCATTGTCTGAGAAAGACATTATCTCCCTTGCATTCAGTCTTTAGAAAGCTTAAACAAGTCCAAACTAATCTCAGAGTTACTATTTTTTAAATAAGTTTTCTATTTCAATATAACATGTGCCACTCGGTAGGATTGATAGCTATTTGTTGTCCACTAGTCATGAAAGGCTGGTCTTGGTACTTGTGAAGGAGGCCCGTGATCCCTAGCAGGACAGAAGGGCAACACCAGGGCAACAAAAAGGGCTGGAGGAGAGCACTGAAGGGCTGCAGCCAGTCTCACAGCCCTGCAAAGCTGTTCCCTTTCCCCTGGAAAATGACATATCCTGTGGCCCCACCAGGTTAAAGCAGCTCATGTTCTTCAGCTGGTTTAGATGGCTAGGACCAAAACCATGGGCACAGTTACAAGCTAAAGGGCACAGGCCTCAAAGACTAATATGGGCTCCCAAAGATCATGACAAGTCATAGTTCACCTGAAACTTGATTTGGGAAGTGGATTGTTTCTCTTACCGTTACAAAGCAGACATTGGGGGAATGCAGGTACTCCCACCCAAATGTTTGGGGTCTCTTTTGATTTAATACTAGCCAACTCAGTGGGTCCCAAAACCGTGGCATAGTGTTTGCATCTCAAAATTCAGTGTAGAGTAATGCCTGCTTTCAGTCTGAAAGTGAAACTTCAGTTCAGCGAATCACCCAGCCATCACAAAGACACAGAGGGAAGTAAAGGCCACCTCCCTTTGTACAGGTTCACAATCCTATCTTTGCCTTGCCAAAACAAAATCAATAGAACAAAACACCAACATTTGGGCCTTTTGTTAATCATTTGACAACCAAAGTCTATAAATTCATTTCCCCATTTCATTACTTTATTTATCCTGCTGCTCTGAAAGTCCTGAAAGCACAATGAAAACTGGCCTGACTCGGCCTGTCTCAGTCAAATAAAGCTGGCATGGACATGGAGTTACACTTAGCCACCCACCCACACAATTTTAGCTTCCCAGCCATCAAAGCACAATCAAAACTGCATTTTCCTGACTGTCAGTTTCTCTATGCATTTTTTAGAGTGCAGATGTAATAGGTTTTACAGGGAGTCCCTTTGATTTGTGCCAGCCCTGCACATTCTCATTCTGCCCCTAATCTCTCCTTTGTGGCACGCGGACTCAGAGTGGTGGGCATGGATCCCAGCGGACCCTGATTACCATCCAAATTCCTTTTTGGAAATCATCCCATCTGGCAAATGCAGAACTCAAAGCTTCGACCCTCAGTCATTGTTCTTCTCCCAAATGACCAGATTCAACTTTATTACAGATTAAACATTTGCTCTATTTTATGTTTAAAGCTACTTTCAAGTGCTATGTCAAAACATAGAAGCTTTCTCTGCTGACCCTCCTGTAGGGTTTTTATATTAAGAATGAATAAAAATTAAGCAGCCCAAGAAATTTTTTTTTCGTAATACGCACAAAGAATTGCTCCCCAAGCTTAAATTTTGCATGTCAAGTTTCATCTGGGAGCAGATTCGTTTTTACAGCTCAGATATCAGCTGTGCAAACAGGCTATTATTCATGATCATCTAGGGTCTAACAGCATTATTGGCCTCTTAAAAATTTGCCAGGCCAGGAAAATTTATGCAGGATCCATTTTAGACACAGAAGAAAAATGAGAAATGGCTAAACAGGCCCACGAAAGGCAACCAATGGCCTTTTACATCTTACCCACAGAGCTGAGAGCAATGTAGTTATCCCCTGTTGCACACTCCCCACAGTGAGGATCCTATCAAATCCACACGCAGGTCTGCACTGTGAGTTCTTTCTCCCCATTTTTGGTCACATGTGCAGGATGCAGATGGTTAGACTGCTCTGTGATCCACTGCAGAGAATACATAGTTGGTATATAGGCCATGGTACTGCCTTCCACCTAGGGTGTGTACCAGGTAGTAGGGCCCTGCATGCACAGAAACCCTGTCAAAAGCCCTATTCCCTACCAACTGACCCTTTCTTACCAGTCAACCCATTTTGCATATCTGATCCATGGGTGATGATAGGTCTCAATTCACAACTCAGCTCCCCCTCAAAATAGCCAAACTTCAGAAATCCAACCTCAAGTAAAAGTGTCCAATCATATTTCTTGCAGCAGTTCTTATAGTATAAATGTTTCATGGATAAACATCACTCTTCTTAAGCAACGATAATCTGTAAAGCTAGACTGTACACATAAAAAAATTAAATATTACTATGCCTTCTATGCTTGTTGTACCAATGGCAGCAGTAATCTTTTCTTGTAGATTATATTCTTAAGAGTTTAGTAACCTGAGGTTACTTATTTTTTTGAAACACATAAAGAATTCTGGTAATATAAAATCAAAGTCTTCCCTTAACAAACAGAAATCCAGTAGAGTTAAGTTCTCTCTGGTTTTACTTGCAGTGTGGAGTGATATTTTCATTGATTTTATTACATCAGTTTTTTCACAGCATCAAATGATTTCCAAATCAATTTTAAGAATCTGAAAGCATTGTATAATGTGTCTGCAAATCAAAAGTAATCTTTTTACTTTTATGCAGCAAGACTAGTGAGTATTTCATGACAATCTTTTAAGACAGACTGTCCTGGTATCTTTACTGTTAGCATTTGAATTGGTTGCAGTCCAGCTGTAAGAGTTTGTCTCTCTAGGTAGCTTAAACAACTCTTTTGTCAGTCTCCTTATTAAACATGCAGAAACATAGTATCATCCCTTATCAAAAATTAAACCAGCATGGTTGGCACCCTTATAAAATTTTTAAATTGTCATTGTTCTCATGTTAAGTTAAAGCCCTCTCGTTTGCTTTAGACATCTCTGGGAATTCATCCATCTTCAAAGAAAACTCAAAGGGCAAGAGAGAGTTCCTGTGATTATATGCAAGAGTAAACAATTAACATAGTACAACATGGTGGTTTGCTTTTTTTTAACCAGGATTCAGGTATAACAGATACCACTACTTAAGAGAATTTGTCTTGAAATAAGCCATTGCCTCAGTCCTGCACAGCAGAATGGGAATTTATTGGTGACAAAAACAGAAGAGTAGCCCTATAAAAGGCTGAAAAGTAAAATTTAAGTTGAATGGTAGCAGAGGATTTTATTACTTAATGACCTTGAGGTTGTTCATGGCTTTCAGCAAATGCCAAATTCCCTGTCTTCTGCCATATAGAAAGGCAGACTGACAACCATCTTCTGACACCTTCCTGTGTCATGAGCACTAATATTTATCTAAGCAGCAGCAAACCTGATATAAAGCCACGCTCACAACAAGCTTGTGAGCAACCTCAACACCTCACATGATTCACTTCAATCTGGCTCAGATCTCTATATATTGCTTTGCTGTCTTCCATGTAGACTCAGTCTCCTTGAAATCCATCGGTGTTAACCAGTATTTGTTTACAAAAAACACTTATGAAACCAAGCAATTCATCCTTACCACCTGGAGCCTAACCAAACTGCCCCTCTATCCTTGAAGGTAAAGAACTATATATTTTTCTTTCTGTGAGTAATAGCAGCATAGGACATAAATAAACAACAGTGGTGACTCCACCAAGGAAAAGACTAGTCTGGCATCTCCAGTGGTACAACAGGAAACACTGAAGTCACCAACAGATGTCTTAGCACCTGCCCAGTACTTTCCATGATCAAATTCTGTTTTTACTTACAGTGTTAATAAAATTCATCTTGTGAGATACCTGCACCAGTCTGACTCTTTATTTTCTTTCTTACTTTCAGAAAAAGAGTTCACATATTTCAGAGAACTAAAGCAGGGAGAATATATTGTTCCCCCACATGAAAGAACAGAATAACCCCAGTACCATTTAAATGAAAAGGGTTCAGAGCCTTCAGATCTTGAAATAGGGACTTCAAATGACTTAAAAACCATGTAACTTATTTACTGCACACAAAAACTATGCTATGCTTACATTATAAAGGCTGCTAATCAAGCACATAAAATGGTGTGGTTGCCTGTGAAAGAGTAATTCATGTGCTTCGTGCACAGGCACCATGATAGCACTGTAAATGACACTGTCACATATGCTCTTTTCAATAAGACCCTTACCTCATTCAGTGTGCAGAATGAACAATGTTCAACTAATGTGTAGCTTTCAATAGTTTATTTTCCCTTCATTATTCACTCTCACCAGGCATTATTTATTGCACACTATTCAGATTCTGCTTTGAAAACAGGATTACTCATTTCTTCATAGGCTTTTCTGTGGTGCTTCTCAAGAAAAGTATGAATGCTTCAGATGTCAATGCATTCATTTTTATAAGCTTTCTGGGATGTTAAGGTTATAGTTTTTGCCATTTTTATGGAACATGAACTGTGTAAGAAGTACCAGCTAAACTTCGGTACCTAGCACAAGCTGTTTAAGACCTGTGTTATGAAACTATTATACAGTACTTCATATTTTCAAGATTAATATCCCAATGGCTTCAGCTGGAACTGTGATTGCTCAACAGTTATCCATTTTACAACCTTGGGGTGTTAGCTGTGTGCTGAAAAAAAAAGACAAACTCAGAAGTAGAAAACAGCCTTGAAAAGTTTTGTTTGCTGCAAGTAGGATGCTCAGAATCAAAAGCCCTCTGGCGCCTGGGGAGATAAAATCCATTTCTCTGCTATTCACTTGCCACAAGAGAAAGCCATCATAAAACCATCATTTTTCCTTCTGCAGATCCTTCCATCACTGGCTATGTGCTCTTCATTTTCTGCAACAGGAAAGCTTTGGTGCTCATTCACTACAGACTATTCATTTATCTCCAGAACACACTTCATTATGCTAGGTTTTAAATGAAGCAAAGGTCCCAAGAAAAAATATAGCGTGGAATCCCATAATTACAGAGTAACAAAATTCAGGTGTGTAAACCAGCTGAACCAAGGCTGCACAGGAAGCATAGGAAAGCTCGGTTTTTCTGAACTTAACTTTGTCATTTTAACACTACTTTGTTATAGGTTTTCTAAACATATGTATGTGACATCTGTGCTCTTTTTTAGCACAAACCATAGACCCAGACATTACCTTCTCAGACACTTAGTCAGCCAGCTTGCTTTTGCAGTTGTTGGGCTGTAAAAAGAAGAGGGAGGATGAGTGCTCAGCCTGACTTAAAGTATCACATGATTGCTATTAAACCCTGCTCAGCTAAAGCAGACCATTCTCACTGCACACAGATTCATAGGAGGTTTCAACAGTGATCCTCTGTGGCAAGCCTTTTTGGACCCAATCTATATGGATGTTGGGCTGTCAGGATGCAGATGACTATTGACAGGAAAATTCAAACACATAAAAGTAACACTCCAGCCAGACTTTAAATGAGAGAAACACGCTGGTCCCTCAATGCCTCTACAGCTTACACTTATCTCTGGTTCCTACTGTCCTCTCTGTTCCTGGGTTGAAAGCAGAAACAGAGCAGTTGAATAACAAGAGGGCTTGAGAGACTGAAATGCTTTTTATGGTGAGTTCTAGGACTGATTGTTTTGTGTTTTGGTAAATCAAGTCATCTTCAGTATAAGCAATTTTCCTCATCATGCAGTCCATCTTAATATCCAGCCACAGGGAAGTTTAGACCGCATAAATGGCAGATGTGTCTTGGTTATGTTGGCTGGGAGCTCATTTTGATAAGGAGATGAGATTGAGGCAACAAACACCAAGATAAATTCTCATTGTGGGAGACTGTCTGAGGAGCTGAATAAATTACAGAAAAGGTCCAGCTGGGTGCATAGAGAACTTGGATCTTCTCTTGTAAGCATTTGCAATTGTCTAACTTTATGACTCAGAAACATGTATCTTGAGAAGTGCCCTAGGGTTCTGGAGAGAAAAGATTGCCACTAAGCCTGTATTATACACCCACCACCATATTCTCAAACACATTCATTGTAAAGTAGTGCATGGCTCAGAAATACCAGATAATTTCCTCTTTGCACATATATTGGAGGGCTCCTGTTGGAAAACACAAGAGCAGTTTTGAGCTTGCTCCAAATAGCACTTGTTGGGAGATATTAAATTTCAAAACAGAAGAGGGGGTGAAGGAACCCAAACCCATAAATACCACTTTCCTATATGGCAAATGGGTCATTTAAACAGATCACAAAACTCAGACTTCAAAGCTTGGAGGATTCTCATTACTTCACTAGTTACTCTTTCAAAAAACCTTTCATATTAGAAGAGAAAGAAAATGACTTCTGGATGCATCCTTCTGCACAGTGCAGATACAGGCTGTTGTGCATATGAGCACAAGATAAAGGGATATGCAGCACCAGGAAATCACACTTATATTAATGGAAAGATTACTGTGTAGTGATGCGATATTCCTGGCCCATAGCTGGCATGAAGCACAGAAAGGGAACACGCAGCAGGGCACCTTATTAGGCAGGTGGTTGTTGTTGCTTAAGATTAGAGGAGTGGGTGTTCTGAGAACAACGTGACACTCAGAACACCGGTCCATGGTGCTCTGCCTGGAGAGTAAGGGCAAACAGGACCAGTAACCGAACAGCACAAAGCCCATCATGGCTTTGTCACATCTTCAAACAAGGGCAGTCAGAGAAAAAGGAGCTTTGAACTACTACAGCACAGAAAGCAATGGTCCAGGTCTGGGCACCTTTAAACTGCTGGTGATGCTTCTACTATGTGTGATTTTGTCCTGACTGAGCTCACTGCAAAATTGTAATGATTTCAGTGGAGGCTCTCCACATTCAGACTCCTTACTCAAAACTCTGTGGGGACTAACATACCTGTATATGCTTCCCTGTGACAATATCTCGTTGCACAGATGTTGACCTACTTGTTCAAATAAGAACTGATTTAAATCCAATGATTTTTTTACACACAAAGATTAGTTTCTCTGGGTGCAGAATTAGTTAAAAATCAATTACATGCTGTGAAAGACAGAGGTACTCAATGACGCTTACTTATTCTCCTAACTGAGTATATTCAGCCATCTATATATTTCCTCTCTTTTCACAAGAGAGCAAAAGCTTCTTTGTGTTATTGTATTTCTTATTAGTGGATCTGAAAAAGCACAATTTTTTCTATAATATTGGTGCTTTCTTGCTGATGACTATTGATTTTTTCCATGCTTTCTCCGCTCTCTATGGGTATTTCCTTTCTCTACTCTTTTTACTGTTTTGACCTAACTGAATATAGTCACGGCTTACGCCATCAGAAAACTATGTGTTACAGTCATGGAACAAGGAGCATTTAAAAACTGAATTGCTGGCTCAAATTAATTTAGATCACTTGAAAAAAGAAGTTATCCTCAGCAGGCAGCTGATTTGAGGACATCACTTCTGCACTGGACCAGGCAAGAAGCCACATAGCACAGTATCCTGCTTCCAGCAACAGTCAGCAGCAGACAGTTGGGGAAAGAGTATATCCTGTGTGATCCTTTTCAGACATAGGCTTTAGAGAAACAGTACTTCAGGGAATTCCTAGTCTACAGGTTTTCCCTACACCATTATAATTACTACCACCACTGGATTTACTTTTAAGTAGAACTGTTAATTTACACAGTGTTAGATAATAATGAGAGGCCTTGTATGGTGGGATTGGAGGTTCCTAGTGATACTAGAAAAGCACCCTAACTATATAAGCTCTTTGGCCCCCAGATGGTATTAACATTATTTTTTGAAGACTCTGGACCACTGTGCAAGAGGTTGAGAAGAATATCCATCATTACTGTCCACACTATCTTTGTTTTATAAGGAAAGGATATAGCATTTCCAGGACTATCCAGTACCATTCATGAATAGAACACATGCTTACAGAAATATTTATCAAATCAAAAAAAGATTTACTGTTTTGCTGTCATGAAAGTTCCCAAAAGTCACAGTGAAGGATGAAGCTGGGTGAATGCAGGAGGCTTATAGCAAGAACTGAAACTGATGATGTTGCTATGGACCACACAACCCATTTGATATGCTGTGCAGAGTGCATTGGGGCTACTATGCAAACCTTTGAGCTCAAGTGCAGGAAAATAAGGACACAACGAAAGTAGGATAGATTATTTAGGCAGCAGGAGAAAAGGAAAACATACATCATGCATATTACTTTAGAACCATTTCCTTTCAGACTGCAGCGCTGATATCCCAGAAATTCACTGTAAATCTATGATGCTGAAGCATATCTGACTTCAAAATAATCAGCTGTTACAGACATGCTAAGAAACAGCAGTACAAAATTTATTGCATTATTTCTGCTCAAAGCAACAAAGCTCTGCATTGCACGCATCAAGATTTAGCTTGGTCTCAGTGAGTCAACAGTTAGCAGGTACTCTTGCTGATGACAATGTCAGCTATCTGCCACACTGGGTTTCCCAACACAATATCAGAGAAAAAAACCTTTCTCTACTTCCAGATGTTCCAGTAACACAAAGTAAATGCATATAACCAAAATGTATATGTCAGCACCATTTTCAGGAACGGAGCAACACAGGATCTGCACTGAAAAGATGAGGGACTCTTTTGCTTCAGATACTGCAGATACCAGGCAGGGTCCGAGTACCCTCTCTAGCTGGGGTTCGGCAGGCAAGCCTTGCTGCAGCTCTGAAAAGGATGCTCCTACTCTGCAAGCTACACTATATTACAACTCTAATGGATTCAGTTTAGAAAACCATGGTAGGTTTGTTTACTTGTTTGAAGCATAGTGGAGCACTGACTTGATAAATCAACCCCTTCAAAATAGTTATTTATAATACTGAAAGTACAGTTGTTCAGAAACACAGATGATCCTATCAGTACATGTCTGATAAAGTTGCAGCAAGCTGTTTTAGATTAGACTTTCTTTGCGTGCTTTATCATCATTTCTATTTAAGAATGGCCTAGATCTCATTTATATGGGGTGGGCATGTCTAGAGACTTCACTGCATTAAATTAGAAACTGAATTTCCATATTATCTGTGACATTCAGATGTACCTCTATTGATATTTTTTCCTTGGTTAATTAAGCACTGATGAGTATTACCTCACATCCTGGCCTTCCTCTCAGAGGTGATAGTAAGCTCTACATTCTCTCGGGGAGCTAATATACATCAGCTGTGATAAGTGTGTAAATTCTCTTTGCTATACCATTTGGAGAGTCTGTCTTCTGTCCTGTATTCTCATAGCTATATTTAATATTTCCTTATTTCCACAACATTACATAGTCTGCACCAAATTTTTGTTCTCTGAGGAATCACAGAACCATTGATATGGGAAGGAACCTCTGGAGATCATCTACTTCAACTCCCTGTTCAGAGCAGAGTAAGCTAGAGCAGGTTGCCCTGGGCTGTGTCCAGTCGGGTTCTGAGTATTTCAAAGGACAGAGACACCATAGCCTCTCTGGGTAACCTGTTCCAGGGTTCAACCAACTCATAATAAAAAAGGTTCTGACATTCGTATGGAATTTCCTGTGTTTCAATTTGTGCTCATTGTCTCTTTCCTTGTCACCAGCGACCAGTGAGAAGAGTCTGCTTCTGTCCTCCTTACACACCAAGCCACTTTATTAACAAAAGGAAAGAAAAGAGGAAAAGAAACAACAAACAAACAAACCAAAACCACCAAAACCCAATTAAATAGAATTTGCATTCTGTCCTAAAATGCGTCTTTGATGATGTGAGTAGTTCCTGTGTACCTGGGCATCTAACTTTAAACCTCTGAGTATCATATGGATTTGTGTGCTTTAAAAGACAAAGCCTGGTTGGGTATCGGGAGTCTAGGTAAAGTTTACTATGTCAATATCCATAATTCTGTCATTTCTTAATCTTGTACTACAGAGCAGAGTTGGAAATGCCTTTTGGTGTGCCTTGTAGTTTCATTAGTAAAATGACATGACACTGATAATCTCCAAAAAGTATTCTACAGAATGACCAACATATTCCAGTGCATTTTAAGGGGAAATCACCATCACCCAGGAACATGGTGAAAAGAGACACTGCACATAAAATAATGCGCTATTTTCCTGATGAGTTGAAGAACCTGATACTGATCACCATTCCCCTAGCTGCCCCTAGCATCAGATGTTAGCTAAAGCCACAGGTAGCAATACCAGATAGAACATCTCTTGAGGGCATGCAAGGACACAGCTGCCCCTCACACTTGCAGCTAAGATACCTGGCATTAGACTCAGCTTACCTGTCACAGTGCTTTAGAGGGAAATAAAACAATTATGAAAATGGAGGAGGAACTTATCTATGAAAACTTGGATGAGTCATCTTTCCTTCAACGCAATTTAGCTATGTGTGAATCACCAGAGAATGCTATTCAGCTATGGATGTCTTTAACAGTTGTGTTTAAAGGACTAAAGGTGAAGTTAACAGTGTCTTGGACAGAGGGGAATGGTTGATGTGCTTATGAAGACTTAAGAGGTAAGGCAGTGGCATTTCTGTGCACTGGCTTAGGTCACAAGTCCCATGCTGTGCAGGAGGTCTGCAGTGACAGGAGAGTGGAAGTTAAGAGTCCTTGTCTTTTAATCCAAAAGCTTATTGACTAAAGAGAGGATGACTAACCCACCTGCTATTTAGTATCTCAAACTGAGCATAAGAATTCCTACAAACAGGCATAAAGTATCAATAATAATGTTTTTCTAACATAATAATGACCAAAATCCAAATGCATTATAGCATTAATGCTTTATGATTTCCCTGGCACTTAATGAGGTTATTACTGTACTGATAAGCTGATCATTGTTAGACCCCTGAGGGGTTTGTATCAAGATGTCAGCAGCAAAATGACCATGCAAGTGGCCTTGCTGTACAAGTTGGGGGTTTTTTCACACAAGTCAATGAAGCATAGAGAGACTGTCATAGCCCTTTGTTTGAAAACAGCATCAATAGGGCAGACTACATATGCAGCTTCATAAAGCATTAATCAGTGGCTTGCACTATTTAATTGCTATCTATTATTTTATGTTTTTGATAAAGTATTCAATGCATTTAAATCCTGAGCATCACTTTCAGCCATTGCTATCCAATTTGGCTTTAGCAAAATTGCATAAACGGGTACACAATCTCAACATATTTCAGCACAATTTGTGGCTCCAGGGATGTAAGTTCCAGGAAGAATTTAATAGAAAATAAACATGATTATTAAGAGAAGGAGTAGGATGATGTGTAGCAATGTTACTATCACACATATTACCTAATGGAATAATAAAGTATCCATTCTTTTCACCCAGCTACTTAGATTTAAAATCTTTTTGTCCACTGTAGTAACAACTACTATAGTTTGCCTGAAGAGGAGAGAATGGGGCTTTTATTGCTCATGTTTTTTCTCAGATTTGTACAAAACAGGAGATTATAGAGCATAAATTCATAGTGATGCCATAAGCAAAAGAATGGAGCAGATAAAAAGATGAAACTACTGTATAACACATTAAGGAGCAATAATGTAAAAGCAAAGAGTCCAGAGTAGAGCACACATTGCTTTTACTGTCAGAGCTATTGATGAAAAATGATAACTGAAAAATTATGCTGTTCTGAAGGAGGAAAAGCTTGATACTGTATGACTGGCAAGGTCTTAACAGGGATTACAAATATACAGCTCACTCTGATGAGATATTCAGCAGTGAATGTGCTTGAAGTTATGACTTTAAAGGGATTGAACTGGAAATAAAATATATTAATAATGCTAATAAAACACTCAAAAGAGACTTCAAGATGATTTTTCTGTCCTATGAAAAGTGATATGGAAAAAGTGCTCAGGACATAAGGTTGTCGAGTTTAAGACTGGAAGACATATGCACCATTCTCAATCATGCAAAAAATTGCTGCAGTCTATTTCCTATGAATTTGTAGAAAAAAATCTGAGAAAATCTCACAAACTACAAAGAAATTACTATATCTGCAAGTCCAGTAAATTGGAAATTTATCCCTATGTATCCCTCCTCATCCCTCTCCTCCCCACCACTTCTGCATGTAAGCTTCTTTGCCGTGGTCATCTGCCAGTGTGGCTGCAAGAGCCGAGAGCAGCCTGAAGTTTTCAAGTGGCATATGCAGGAAAGTAGCTAGAGTGTTGTTCTCTACCATGGCCCGATCAATAAGATCTGAGGGAATCATCAGTGAGCAACCAGAGATGGCTTCAACATGGGAGGCATGGAAGGCTGCATAAGTAGCATCACAGAAAACTGCACAGATTTAAGGCTGCCCTTGATAAATTTGAAATACTTCAAAATTATTGGAAGAAAAATCCTTTTAACATGAAAGGCACCATCATTAGAACAGAGCATTACTAGCAGTTCATTACATTTAGCCACCTATATTTTTAACAAAATGGTATCTTTACATCTCAGTACAGCCTTCTGTGTGTATAAACCATGACCCAAATGCAGGTACTCCTGCCAGGGTACAGAAACCCAGCAGAGCAAAGCAGTTCGTTCAACATTTCCGTATCCTGTTCCTTACACAGCTGTAATGTGTAGCCTGATTGTGGTATACATTAGGATGTCACACTCCCCTCTGCTGTCTCACTTTAGAAAACATAAAGGCTCAGATTGCCTGTCACTTCTTGGGGCTTTAGGTGTCTGTCCCACATTAGCACTGGCCAATGCCCACCAGCTGCAATTGCTCATCACCACTATGAGTCAAATGAGGGCTGCATATACCCTGGAGATCACACAATTTCCTTCATGTTTGTCTTCAGGACCATGACTAAATGCCTCTCTTTCTTCTTTTTCCTTTTCTTTTTTTTTCTTTTTCTTTTTCTTTTTCTTGTGCTCCTTCCTCTTCTTTTTCTCCTTTGTTTCTCCTTCTACTGTGGCAGGTACATTCTCTATTTTTATTTTAATTTTACTAAAAGAACAACTGTTGTTTTACATATAATTTTAATTACAACTATGTACTTTTGTTTAAAAGTAATCCAGATGTACAATAATCACAGCAGTCATTTTAAAGAAATTTAAATCAGAAATAAATTAGCTACATTTTTCTGTGTTGAGCTGTTACCTGACAAGTGAACATATCCCTTTGTCAGTTTTTTGCTGTTACATACAAGTACACAAATTCTTAGTACTGCATCTTGCACACCAACCTGCTGATCTCTTCATACATCTATGGAGAACAAGTATGATCTTCAGTTGGTCCAGCTCTTCAGATGTACAGCAGCTATGGGTTTCAACAGACAGCTCATCTCTGCCAGGCAAAAGCCACTGCATATCCTTGAAACCTTTTCAGGATTCAACCAGAAGCACTTGTTAGCCAGACCCATTCTGAAATGTCATATGAATTGGTGCTTCAATAAGGCATTGGGCAAGGGAATTCAAAATGCATTTCCTTTTAGAACAGTCTAGAAAATTAAGATTTCCTCAGTTCAAGCCATAAGACAGCCCTAACAGAAGGTGGGAGACAACACCAGGATTCTTTATGTCAATCATCCATTCAGAGGCAAAAATTGTTTTTTTTCTTTTTTCTTTTCCTTTAAAGGCCTTTATTTTCCATCCTTTCATCTGTCTCTTTTTTCTTTGGTTCTCAGTACTTTGGGCTAATACAGCACAATATTAGTTTCTCACAGAAAACATTGCTAAATAGTTTATTTTTGTATTCATTATCAGATCAATATGTTGGGTGCAACCTAGCTATCAGGGTATTTAGAAGAAATCCTGCTCACCTCAATTTCTGCAACATGTTTGTACCAACCTGTCCTGTGTTTTCTTCAGTATTCATAAAAATAAAGTATTAAGACTGAATTTTGTCCCCCCATATTTTATCTAAAGACAGGATTTTGCTATCCTTAAAATGAATGGTCACTTATGAGGTATATTCTCTAACTGATTTCAGTGCAACTTCTTATGTAGTGTGCATGAGAAAATCTGGCTTCATAAGCATAAACAAATGCCCTTCTCTCCCAAGCAAGGAAGGGCTTCTAAAGAAAGATTCTTTATGCTCAGAAAAAGACCCCTATATTCATTCCAGAAAATTAATATAGCACACTGGCAGGACCCCGCTTCTAACACACAGAACCAAGAGGTCTGTTGTATTTTTCAGTATAAGAACTGAAAGGGCTTTATGTCACTAATATATCCAGTGCAACAGCTTGACATCCTTACCCTGCTCAATTCACCTCTGTATTATTATCCACTTTGTTTAAATGGTTCTGCTGCTCCCTTCTATCTTCATTGAAAGTTTGAATCTCTCTTCAATCCCATGGACAGCCAAGCCTTTTGAAAGCTAAAGATTGCTTTCAAGTGTCATTGATGCTTAACCTACCCATTAGCTATCAGTAAATACAGTAGGTAGGACCCACACTATAGCCCAAATGATAGCTTTTCTGATACAATAACACAGGTCACTGTTTGTTACACAGATTCCTGAAAAATAAATAACTTCAAATACAATTCAGACCCAAAGAACCACAGGAAACCATTATTTTAACCTCAAAGAACAACAACAACAAAAATTCCTTATGACTTCTGGCTTCTGTCCCTGTGCTTGTTTTGGCTTGGACAGGGTTAATTTTCTTCATAGTAGCTAGTATAGGGCTATGTCTTGGATTTGTGCTGAAAACAGTGTTAGTAATATGGAGGTGTTTTCATTACTGCTGAGCAGTGCTTACAGGGAGTGGATGACTTTTCTGCTTGTCACCCTGCTCCACCAGCGAGGAGGCTGGGGGTGCACAAGAAGTTGGGAAGGGACACAGCTGGGACCGCTGAACCCCTCTGACCAAAGGGGTATTCCATACTGTATGATGTCATGCTCAGCATAAAAAGCTGGGGGGAAGAAGGAAGTGGGAGATGTTGGGAGTGATGGCATTTGTGTTCCCAAGTAACTGTTACGCGTGCTGGAGCCCTGCTTTCCTGGAGATGGCTGAACACCTGCCTGCTGATAGGAAGTGGTGAATGAATTCCTTCTTTTGCTTAGCTTGCGTGTGTGGCTTTTGCTTTACCTATTAAACTGTCTTCATCTCAACCCACCATGGGGTGGGGCAGAGTGAGCAAGCCCTTAGTTGCTGGCTGGGTGTTATGGTTTAACCCCAGCCAGCAAGTAAGCACCATGCAGACAGCCTCTCACTCACTCACTAGAAGCCAATTAACGCTATCCCAGCTGAAATCAGGACACTGGGGTTAAACCACAACTGTCCCTCAACCAGAAGCAGACTGGAGTCGTCAGAGCAGCTGGCCCTGTGGCCACCTTTCATGGGAGATTTGGCATTCCAGCCCCCTTTAGGCCGAGGCTCAGACTGGAGTTTATTGCCACTGTGGTTTTCCCCAAATAAAAGTTCTTCAGCCAAGCAAAGGCTGCAGTTCTTACACCTCAGCTAAAAAGCAAAAGGTTTTCCTACTATAACAACCCAGTTAATTTTCACCAATTTCCAATTCTATTTATCAGTTGCAAAAACGATGTACATCAGGCTGAGATGGGGCTGAAAGACAAGCAAAAATGTTGATGGCTGAACCAGCAGGGTGAAATTCTCATCTCCCTGACTTTGCATGTTCCAGAATGTGCATCTCTGTGCAATAGGAATGAAGATGCTAATTCACAGGATACATGGGAGTGCAGCATTACTTAGAGGTTTAACTACTGCTGCTGTTTTCTTGGAAAGTACCTTAGTCAGCTAATATATTAGAGTCAATAGACAGGTACTGCCTCAGCCTGTGTGCCTCTTAAGCCCAAGGCTACTGACAAGCACATTTGTATTGATTGCAAAACAGTATATTCCAAGATTTGAGTTTGGAAGGAGTTTTCTCCCAAGGACAACTAAAACACAAAAAAGTCCTTTAATCTAAATGAGGGAGGAGAAAGCTGGAAATGACTGCTGAGTTGCATGCAGGATTGGTTAGATCTACATGCCCGCACCACATGTAGTACTGCATAGGTTAAGGCTTTGTTTGCCACAGTTCCCTAAGCTCAGTGCCAAATACTGCTGCAGTGGGGCCAGAGCACTCCCACTGGGCCAGCCACAGAAGCAGCTGCACAAATGCCTGGTAGGCAAGAGACAGGCAGGGAAGGCTAGCTCTGGCCCCTGGGCCTGCTGAGCTGCTCCCAGGCAGCTCCATTGTACAGAAGTCATCCATGAAAGGGGACAGACAGGAGGGCAGCGTATGCATGCTGGCATCTTCATCGGACTCGGAGTCAGGGAGTTGGATGCATAGAGTCAAGAAAACCAGCTGGAGGTGCACTGGCAGTTACCTGTACTGCGCCCTCCTAAGCAAAGTGTTCCTTCAAGGCAACATCGGCCTAAATGTCAATCTGGCTTATCCTCTGCTGTTGGATTCCCAAGAAAGGATAAAGAAAAAAGAACTGAGCTTGCTGTGGAATATCTGGATTCAGTCTCCTGCTAAATCACAAACCCACATAAGAGACAGGGAAAGGACAGTTCACTGTCAGTTAAGTTTCTCTGTTTCCACCTGTAAAGTGCTACAAAGGGAGGCACAAACTAGGCAACATAAATAAAAAGATAAATTATCTTTTCTAAGACATCAGTACAGCTTGTCTGTGCACCATCACCCATGAAATGACAGAGGCACAGAGAGACAGAGAGTGCTGGCACACAGACGCTTCTGAGACACTTTACAGCATATTGAGGCTTCCCAATAATACAGAAATAGGCTGTAAATTGTTTCCAATCCTCCTGCCTTCCCATTGTCAACTGAAATAGAGGATTTGGGTCCAAAATTGTCAGTTACATGGAAACACTGAGACAAATACCAGGGTAACAAGTTCAGTATCATTAAAACTTGTAAAGTAGATGAGGAATATTCATGTAAACACTGTAACAAATTTAAAGAATTAGAAATTAACTAATTCAAAGTAATATCACCCAAGATTTTGCAGAAATTAGCATAATTTTAGAATAGTTTTAGCCATCATGTTAGAATAAACAAAAAAAAGATTAATTTATGACGCCTTAAAAAAATTTTAAACAGTGGACACTCAGCACTTCGCTAAATCATATTTTTGCAGACTTTCATTTCATGCATGCAGCTTAATCTCACAAGGAATTTGGAAGACACTTGGAGAGATTTTTGGAACCATTGGTACAAAGAGCAAAATAGATTAAAACATTTCATACGGAAGACAACATTGAGAACTTTTGTAGTGATGTATGACAAAATATTAATTAGATATGGCAAGCTATCCATGGAAATAAAAGAAAAAAAAAAGCAAAACCTGGTTTTCCTTACTGGCTTTGAACTAATGTCATGTAAAGCAGGAGGTTACTGCATTCAGAACCAAAGTCACGAATAATTTGACAGTTCTCAGATTGCTGTTGATTTTGCCAGACATTGAAGGGCAGTAAAAAAGTTTTTCCTAATGACAAAAGAGGCATAACTGCCACTGATACTATAATTCAGGCTTGAAGTCCTGGAATCAAATGAGTTGAAAGTCTTTTCAATTATAGCTTTTTTCCTGCCTAAGCAATTACTGAACACCCCTGCCACTATATTTCTTTTATATTTTATAAATATTTTATATTTATATTTCCTTTGTGTATTTCTTTCCTGCCAACCCTCCTTTGCAGGAAGTGGCAAAAGATGAGCCTTTCATGATAAAAGCATGCAAGTTGCTGAGATTACTATCATTATTTAGTGATTTTTTTTCTCATCCAATTTGCAAATTTGCAAACTAGCACAGTAAATATAACAAATATAAGCAAGCAAGAGTGCTGCATTGAAGAACTAAATAATTTTAATCAATGTGACTAGATTAAACAGCTTCTTAAATATTTCAATGTGGCAATCCTTTAGGAAGTGTTTATGACAAGTTTATAACAGTGCCAGGCAAAAGACAAAGTGGAATCTATCCAGGCTCATCCATATTTAAATGTGTGTGCCCACTGCAAACATGGCTTAGGGAAAAGTGATGACATCTCCAAACTTACGATAGATGGCAGGCAAGAATGCTGGCAGAAGCAACCAGGAGAAATGAAGAAGATAAATACAGAAGCTCACAGCAAGAAACTATTTGAAAGTATAAATGAGATCAGAAGAGAAAAACACAAAGGTTGGACTATAGGTCGCCAGACTATACCAAACTTCTTGCAAAATTTCTACTTGCCTTTTAAATATTGTGAGTGAGAAGCTAAGTGAAGAAAAGACACTAGCTATAAAACAATTTGGTTATCAAAATTGCGAACAGACTATTCAAGGAATAAGAAGGGGGAAAAAGGTAATCTGACAAGCAAGAAGATGCCGAAATATTTCAGAAACATGAAGAGCTTCAAGCTGTCAGGAATGAGAGAAATGCAGTGGGCATGGATTAATCCCTCGTAAACAGCAGTCTAAGTGAAAAACGAATGGGAGAAGAAAATATTTCCAACATTTTTTCTTTCTGAACTGTTCCAAGTGCCATGACTAAAGCCTGTCTTTTTGAGGTGTAAACCTCACCATCTGTGGCAGACATCTAACAAAGGGGCAGTTCCGCATGCTCTGCCTGCATGGCACATATGACTTTAATAATCAATGCAGGGAAGTAGGTGTCCCCAAATTGCTGGAGGCTCAGGTTGGCAGTATATACATGCCAGCCCTTCCGCCTTTCATTTCAGGCCTGTAAATCAGTAATAGAAACAAAGTACAGCTCACATCCTGTGCCAGCTCAATTTATTCTCTCCATCTGGAACCTAGTCCAGCATTACAATATAAGATTAGCCTTTTCCAAGATACCAATCTGCAGAACATAAGCTATCAAAAGGTGAAGTTCTATTCTGTCTCCAGCTCCTTCCACTTCTAAACATTGACAAAACTGCAAGTTTTCCACTGTATCTTCTTGAAACTAGCCATAGAAGAACATCTTTTTTTCCTCTTCCTCCCCAATAGGACCACTGCTTAGTTTCAGTCTCAGAGGGTCACTTTGGGATATCAGCAGATATCAGATGTCTCGAGGTAGACAAAGCAACCTATATATAATTGAGTATGTCTGAATGTGGAGTTGGCAGGCTTTATTTGGGGGAGTGAATCACCAAACAAACAGTGCAACATGAGGAAACAGTTATCATCACAAGTCCTACTCCAGAAGTCACACCTGAAATTACAGTGACAGTCTACTGGTAAATGGAATTTGCTGAAAATGGCCATTTAGTAGGAAATTTAAAATGTAGTTAAACAATGGGACAAAGGGTCAAACCTCTCAGCAAAGCACTGGTAAGTATCAGCAGTAAGGAGAACCATCGCAAAAACAGTGACCACACATGCAGCAGCTGACCTATCAAGGAGATCAAACATACTACCATGATCAATCATGTGGTTTTGATAAA
The DNA here is from genome assembly GCA_026212715.1 of Elanus axillaris. Taxonomy (NCBI): domain Eukaryota; kingdom Metazoa; phylum Chordata; class Aves; order Accipitriformes; family Accipitridae; genus Elanus; species Elanus axillaris. The sequence goes on along the minus strand of JANZLQ010000095.1, from coordinate 6,682,004 downwards.
TGCCAAAGGAAAAGAAAGCAGCTACTGCACTGTAAAGAAAATCCCTCTGTCTCCAAGTAGCTGGGTTCACTCTCTAAGAGCTACCTATATGCTTGATGCACAAAGTAGAGCTTTGTAACATGAGCAACAACATACGAGATAAAAATATGCCTCAAAGAAGAAGGGAAGAGGCCCAGCAAATAGAGCAGGAAAGAAGGCAAAAAGGAAGAGGGCCTGCCAAATTTCCTATATTTCTGATCCTTGCTATTTCCTTACTGCCGATATTTTGCAGAACTGTTCTGCAGAGCTTTCATTCCTCTGCTTTGTCAGTTATAATATAAAGTCAGAGACAAAACCTGTGGACAGTCACCTTCAAGAATTACATTTTCTTTGGTATGAAATCCCTCTCTGTAAAGTGTGTAATCCCAATTCTGTTTTTAAAACACTGAATGCAAGAAGAGCTGTTTCTCAGAGTACTGCTACCTTAAAAACAGATTAGCTTTAATATATGTAGACACTGATGCTTTCTTTCGTAACACCGTATGCACAAAAAACTTTTTTGTTCATGCCAATATCTCAATTTGCATGCCTGCTGTCACATCAAATGAAACTGCTCATTGGACATTGGGACATAAGCTACCACTTGCATTCATGAATATGTGCCTCCGGCTTTTACTTAGCACTTGGCATTCTATTGTGCTCTTGAGCAGTTCTGCAGGTGAAAAGGCCAGTCATTATCAGCAGCCAAGGGAGATAGGAAATATATGGGAAAAGCTTATCTGAATCCGAAGATTTCCAGCTTTAGCAAGTTTTTCACATGATTCAATCCTTAAAAATAAACCTGGAAGAAGTTTTTATCCCTTTCTGCTGCTAGAGATGGATCTCTGCATATTCACATCAAGCTCAAGAAAGGATTTCTGCAGTGCACTTCCACTTTCCTGCACTGCACTTTGCACGGTAAAAAACAAGACAGGGTGACTCTGCCATAGCAACTACAAGGGGCTTCAATTTGTTAAAAGGTGCTTCAGTGCAGCAAGACTCAAAAGAGCATATAGGTACCTGTGTTTCTTCACAGATGCTCCATATCAGCATTAAACCGTTCAAACTGTCAGTGTAACAATAAAAATAAACCCATTCCTCTTAAAGTAACCCACTGAAATAATTTGTGCAGTGTAACATAATTTATTCATGTCTAATTTCTATCCAGATACGCACTGAATATAACTACTAAAGTATATGAAGCACTCTTCCCTTCCTGGTTGAAATGTATATCCTCTCATGGCTGCGAGTTTCAAAGACATGGCCTTTTTACAACACTGTGGAAATGGAGAAGGTTCATCAGAAGATCTGTCACTTTGGTTTTGCTCATATGACGAACATACATCTGGGTTATAGCCTTGGGCTCTAATCCACCACGCTTGCTGTCACGTGTATCTGATCAACAGAATGGTCTGCAGGCTCGTACTGTATTTAGCTTAATCAATGGGCTCAACCAACTCAATGACTCTGTGTGTACCTGCTGAGAAACAACCTGGTAAGAAACATGCCCCCATGTTCACATGGGATCCTGCTCCCATGGAACACAGGCAAAATTCCCACTGACTTCAGAGAATTCAAAGCAAACCTACCAGCAGTTTAGCCAAAGAAAATTTAATCTTATTTTTAAATCCAGGAGATTCAATTTTACACCCAGTTTTTAAATTTTACTTTTGTTTTCCTGAGCGCTTTATTCTTTTAATTGTCTTAGTTGTTCCCTGCCCTGGCATTGGTTTTTCAAGGAAACCCATTCATCTCAATATTTGTGAGGCTGACAGAGCTCATCACCAGCTTGCAGAAATGATGGAGATAAACAACATGCAGTTTATTCAGATTAATAGGTGTGATGACAATAAGCTCATGACAGGAGCAAACAAAAGGACTTCATAAGTTAATGATGACTATTGCTATGGTGAAGTATGAGCAATTTTTACAGACTGGAAATTGGCAATAAAAATTTCACTAAAGGGATCTATTAATAATAAGCCTTCCTAAAGAACACAGGGCATTTTGAAGACAGATTGTCAGGCACAACTCCTTTATCTAGGGTACTCAAGGAAGTGGTTCTGCCAACAGGGTAACTCAGTCTGTAGCACAGGACAGACTTCAAGTAAAGGAATGGTGCCTATGAAGTAAGATTTAGCCTGAAGCTTGCAAAAAAAAATTTACTATGCCAGTGCACGTGCTAATAAGCATTTGTTAGGACAAAATGAAGTAGGGCAAGTTATTTTAATGATGACTGTCCAGTAAGGTAAAATTTAAGTAACACACTATCACCAAAATGCCACCAATAAAAAATGTGATGCTAGGAAGTCAGATTAACTTCAGAAAACCCAAGGCTAAAATACTCTTGGAAATGAAACTCATGCTCAAAGTCCTCCATAGCTAGAAAAAGCCTAAGTATAAGACATGACAGAAGTAATCAGCTCTGGTAAAAGCCTCTTGAAACACATTTGAAATCAGTTTCTGAGGCATAAGGAAGAAACATGTTATGCAGGGAGCCATAGAGTGTTCTGTCCTTTTATAGATCAAATTCAGTGGAGTTGCCAATGGATCACTGGATGAATGGATCACTGGATCTTAACTTAGATATATTTATACTGGTCAAAGTTGGCTTCAGTAAATGAAACCACAGCAAGATGGCTCACCATTTTGAATGCACTTTTTCTTTTATGACACTGCAGCAAACCTGTAGGATAACAATGGCAATTCTTTAATAAAATGCTTTTAGTAGTTTTCATTGTTAATCATATACCTATTTCCTCCTACTAATCTAACAATCTAAAGCATATATATGAGTGTCATCACATGTGCTTGCTCTATTTCTCCAGCCCAGGCCAAAATACAAGCTGAAGCATAGCACACAGAACTTACATGAGGAATCCAGGACCAAACTCTGCTGCTTTAATTCATGACACTAGTTTCACCTGTTCATAGAAGTGCAAGAAGAATTGAACAATTTGGGGTCAAGTATTTGAATGCAAAATGCCAATGCAGAATATTTCAAGATTTCACATTCTGATGGAAAGAAATTTATTTACAATTTGATGGCACTTCAGGTTTGCTGGGAATAAAAATAAACACGTCTATAATCAACAATTGAGAAGTGGTGGTTTTGTGTGGCCATAGCTCTATAGTACATTTATGGTGGTTACTTTAAGGACTGAATTCAACTGGATTGCTTGGGATTTATATAAAAGCACTATATTCTATTCTCATTTGAACAGGTACAAGTCTGGAGTACTTTCATTAATAATAGTGGGATTACTCCAGATTTGCATTGAAGGCAGGTTTGCTTTGAACTACATCATATGAGCAGTATAAACTAGGACACTGGCTATTTAAACACATGGCATTCATCTAGAAGGCTACTGACAGTTTTCAAGTAAGGCAGCAAAGAGAAAAAAAATCACAAATAAAGGTAGGGTAGGTTATATACAGGAACTTTCCAGATTCACAAGGACTAGAAATATACCTACGAAAACTATAATTTCTCTTATTGTTTCTGAAATCATTAATCATGGTACTAAATATGGAAACAATAATTCAGATGCAGCTGGAAAAATACTTATCCACAGCTGAACTGGAACTGACTCCTTAGAAATCAGTAAATGAGAAATTTTTAATCATTACTAAGTGCAAAATTATGCAGAAGTGCTCAGGATTCCCAGGCTTCACTCTCTGCAGCTGTCTTTAGCAAACAGGCTAGCAAAAAAAAGGAATGTACTTTCACTGCAACAATTGCTGTCTGTGCATCTCTCTCTAATCCAGTACATCACAACCCTTTACTTCCTAGACAATATGGAAGGATACTCCAATGCATCCTTTTCAACCTTACAGGTGTAGTAGTAGACTGTGTGCCCATGTTCAGATGCTCTTCCCTATTATTCTGAAAAAAAAAATCTTCTGTTTATAACATGAAGTTAGGACATATCGTTAGGGCAGAGTCATTAGTGGTTAGCTACTACTAGATATTTTCTTGAAAAAGTCCTTTTTAAGCAGAAAAACCTAGAACTGTACCTGAAGTTTTTCTAAGACTCAGAAATTGCCTTTGTTGTGTACACAGAGCAATCTGGATTCTGATAGGAATCCTCATTAAAATGAGCACAGAGTGCACTGTATAAGGTTCAAGAACTAACAGTGAATTTGTGTACAAAAATAAATACAATTCAGCCCAGACTATCCTGAATCCCACGCTATCCGAGTTCAATAATTATATAGTTGTTAAGCTGATATATCATGGTTAATAGCAGCACCTACAACACAATAGATAATGCAACGGCAGTAATGGAAAAAACCAGCATTTCTTGAGATTATGGTTCTTTTTAGACTACATGCAAGACTACACTGAGCTTCATTAGCAAGATCTTTTAAAAACTGTATGTGCAGTATAGCATGCCAAATGACAACACTCTAAAGTAAGAGGGATTCTTAAAGCTACCTGTGCACAACTCTCCTCCTCCTAGTCTCAGTAAACCTGAGCACATATATTAGCACTTGAATAAATTTTCAGTGGCTTTATTTTCTCTGCCAAAACTTAAGATTCAGAAGAAAAGGAGCTATTTCTTCAGCTGAAGTTTGAGCAGTATACTTGAGCAAAATGAGAGACTAAAAAAGGGGAAAGATCAAATCAGAACATAATATAAAAAAAAAGAATAATTTACCTAAGAAGAGTATTGGGGAAAAGAAAGATTCATCATGTTAACACAGCATAAAAGATATTAAGTATAGTTACAATGAAGCTGGATGCATCTGTAATGACGATATGCATACTAGTCCTAGGATAGTGACAGAAGATTATTTTAGTATCTTCACTGCACAGATACATCCTTAAGACAGTAATACTTCAAAGGCTGAAAAACTAACAAAAAACACACAGAGGCATTAGCATTGTATCTGTATGGTGAATGCATTTTCACATGGTCATGCTGAAAAAAGCAGATTATCCAATTAATGAGATAAATAATTACAGATGCACTTCATGGAAGAGCATGTTATTCTAAGGAAATTGCTGTAATTACTGGAGGTACCCTGCAAAGTATTATCCATTCCTAGCTGTTTGAATCTTAAAATTTTGTCTCAGTCAGCTCTTAACACAATATCCTAACTAAAAGTATTAGCTATGCCACAATACTAACCTTGAAAATAAATGACTAGTTTATCAACAAAGGGCACTGGATATCTGTGTAGCAAGTCAATTCTATATACCCTGGACATAAATCCACTGCTCATCAGATAAAGAGAAGGCAAGTCAAATTAATTGCTAGAAAAATACCTGTAACATGAGTGAATACAGAAGAGGCTGAGGATCATCAATAGACACTGACAGACACAAGCTGGCTCTGCATCCCTTCTGCATTGCTTGGGCTGATACTTCAAATGCTAGGTAAGTATCAGACATTTGGTAGTGAAACAGCTGTTCTTTTAAATATACTTAAATGAATTACATATCACTCCATTAAAAATAATTTTAAAATCACATAACTGTACAATCATAGATGTTTCCACATGCCCACGCTGATACAAATGGTCAAGGGGAAAATTACTATGATCCTCTGGGAAGAGTCCATGTGTGTCTGCAGAATGGCATGATCTGCTGCTGAAAAAATCTTTTATCTTAATCTGGAAATTAGCATCAGCAAGGTAACAGAGACACAGAGCAATAGTGTTCCCTTTATTCTTTTTTTCCTTTTTTTATTCTGCACTTAGTTTTCAAACATAAACCAAGGAAAATAAATGTTTTGTTTCTTAAAAGGGGAGAATTAAGTGCTAGTGTCCAAAGTATGTTTTGCTCACCTACCACTTTGATGTCTGTAAAAGACTCCAAATTCCATCCTCTTCTGGAAAAGTCAAGGAGGAAGAAAATCACTAATGCCCTAGTTGGTGTAGATCCCAGAATGATCTAAGCAATACGATAAAGTAAACAGTTAAAATCAATGTGAAATGCTGACAGGACACATACTAATAACATTAATAATTTCCCAATTCCTCCTGAGCTAGATACTTGAAAGTAAGTATGGGAACCTCTACTATTAGAGGCAGCTTAATAAAAAGTCTAATTCCAACTTTGGTATTTCCACCACAAAGTCAATCATTTTTACTGAATTTCAACTTTAAAGCCATTCTGGGTAAGAATTAACAGCAGTATTTGAATTTTTTCTGTTAAATTGGAGTATGAAAATGGGACATATTTGACATCCTCCTATCTATTTAGTCAAGAAAACTGATATAAATATTTTTATACTGTAGGTGAGCAAAAAAAAAGCTAAATGCTGCTGTCTAGAGGTATTTCCTTAATGTCCAATGATAACAGAACATTATTGACAGAACACAGATATAAGAAAGAAAATTCTTATTACTAGACAGCAATTTGTCTTCTCTCTCCCCTACCCCATCATCCCTGACATCCTTGGACTATCCCAATTTCTTTAGTCTTTCCTCAAAGCCATGTTTTTTTACTCCTGTTATCTTTCTGGCTGCCATTGTTGAGGACTAGTTGGTCTAAATCTTTCTTGAAGTGCAGTGTGCCAAATGGGTCAAAGGGTTCCAGCAGAGGTGAGGGAAGCATGGGGCATTTATATACCTTACCTGCTGTGCTGCAGTTTGGACAGTTCAAATGCTGTTTGTTACTTGCACAGTAGTACAATACTGTTGACTGAAGTCCGATTTATGATGCACTGAAGTTCTCGAGACTATTTTCTGCAGAACTATCTCTAGCCAGTCATCCTGTTTTTCTGATGCTGTAACGATCATTCCTACCTGTGTTGCACTTGTTCTTATCACTTTTTTTCAGTTAATTTCTCTGATTTATAAACATTGCTTTGAATACTAATCTTATCCCCCAAAGTGCTTGCAACCCTTCAGTCCTGGTGTTAATCTGCAAATTTAATCATCACATTCTCTAATACCTCACTGAAGTCATTAATGAAGTTAAACAACATTTTCAGCTTGAGAAGCCCTATTTGACATAGGCATGTGTCTCCACGTATGTTAAGCTTCCTGAAAATAGGGTTTGGGTTTTTTTAGCTAGCTTTTCTGAACTCCTAAGTTGAAGCATATTCCCCGGGAAATAGTGCAGGATTCCTGACTCAGAGCTCTATTCTTAACCCAAATGTGTGTCCTTTCTCTTCTGATGAAGAGGTAATAGTGTCTCCTTTTCACTCTCAGAGTCTTAGTTCCTATAGTGGAACCACCGATGCACTTCCATAGTGAATTTGTGCTCAGATGCGCAGGGAATAAGCAATGAAAGATTCAAAATATTTGTATGCCAGTTAGATAACTGATAAGAACACAAACATTTGTCTTCCCTGCTGCCTGAAAAGTGATATTTTGAACTGCTATGTCAGTTCTTTATGTGTTGCTTATAAGTTGTACATACCTTGCGACTACAGTAAACATATTTTATTGAATAGAAAATAAAATATCCAGAAATCAACAAGTTTTATATAGCACATCAGTGAAAGAAGATAAAAGCAAAGGATATACTTTCTATACAGCAAAATAATGAATCGCACTACTGGTTATTTCTGCTAGCTACAGGATCTCTGATAGCAAAAAAGCAAGATGCGGAGAATGTACAGTATGCCTTTCAACTATATGCCTTTCTGTCCATTAATCCCTGCTTTTATATGGATTCTGTAACATGGTTATGCAAGTTCTTTCTGTGTTGCAAAAGACTTTTCCTATTTTTGCCCATTGTTGCCACTTCATTACTTACTAGATGTAAACTAAGCTATAAATTCCCTAATATGCACATCTGTATTTCCTGAATACAAGTCTTACAACTTTTATTTGCAAATGTTACAGTTGCTCCACATCAGTTCTTAAGTCCATGTACTCTCCCACTTGTCTCTTCAGAGATTCTTCTTGAGAAGATCTCTGTAAAGCTGGCATTGACTAGCACTACCAGTGGAGGGCAGATGACATGCTTCTCATAAGGAAAGAATGGCCATGGTCTCAATTAATACATTTATTTTTTTCTTTCCAACATGCTGCCTCTCAAGGTCTAGCTATGACAAACCCTATTTTATGAGTTCTACATTTGTATGCCTCTGGTGCAGCAGCATTTGGAGCAGGTCCACAATGTACTGCATGCAAATGGCTCTCCCATTAAATTCTCAAAGAAACCCTTATGCTAGTGGCACATGAACACAAGTTTCAGTAGTTCTGTGGCAGTTGAAAACCACTTTTACTTTGTGGTGATAAATAGATGAGTAAATGTATATTATGGCAGGAAGTAAGACTGTCTTTCAGTCTGTATTAGCAGTGAAAAAGTGTCAGTGTAAACTGTGTTGTTTTGCATGCATCTGCATCAGTAGAAGCTGTTCCTTTATTTACAAGTATGAATTACCTGCCGTTGCAGCTCAGTACTAATATTAAGAATCACTTTGGCCAGCGTGATGAGGAGGAAAAGTCTATGAATGGAAAACTGTCTTGACTCCAAGCAGGTGTGAAGTCTGAAGGATGCGGATGACAGTTTGATCAGGCATCTTCCTTCAGGCTGGGTGCTTCAGTGTAATGGAACAGACTTGCTACATGGAGAACTTCTAATGCTGCTAAATGGTTCTTTTCAAAGACCTAAATAGCTTGAGCTCTTAAAAATAAAGAACATAAACATGAGAGTTCTTTTTATAGGAACACCTATTCTATTCCACATACATGTGCTACAAGAGAGACTTAGTAATCTCTATATCTTAATGGCTGAAGAAGTAGAGGAAAAAAGTAAATCAGTCGGTGATACCAAATATACTACAGCAAATATTCACTTTAACTTCCAAAATGTGTCTGATGTTTTGAGAGGCTTCTTTTTTTTGAACATTCAACTTGAAAGACAAGAGGCAGACTTGGCCTTCACAAAGTGCTGAGCATGTACTGCCTGTAAATCATATCCTTTTTAAGTTACTGTATGTCAGGCAAAAGATAGCTACATTTGAAAATTTGAGATAAAAGCTTTACTATCCTGCTTTAAAATATCACTTTCTGATAAATTACTGCTGTAATAGAAAAGCAAAAGATATAACTAAACTTTACTAGAACTTCCAAAGACAAGAATGTATAGATTGAAGTAAAAATCTAGGAGCAAGGGCAGCCAGTTATTTTTTCCAAAGTCTCCCTCAGGTGGTATTGTCATATTGAGTCTTGACTTGGCAGTTCACCTGGCTGCTTTTTTGCAAAAGACTCAGACCCTGCACCAAAGGAATTACACTTTAAGGCCAACACACAGCTCAAACCATACAAAACCAGATATTGCATAGGTAGAACATTTGAGAGATGTGAATTAGATGAGGGAATATTTTTGTTGAATAAATAATTATAAAAAAACCTTAAGACATTGCTGAATACCTTTGGGCATTAAGTGTGTGTTTCTCAAATTTTCTTTCTCTCTGAAGGGGAAAATAAGATTCCCCTGCTTGTAAAACACAGTGAAAACCCTTGAGAAAGGAGCTATACTTCTGGGAAAAAAATAGAAAAGTGATTATGTCCAGGCATCTTTGAGAATGCAATTTAAAGAAAGGACTAATTGCTCATTTGTTCATTTTCTTATTCCCACCCCTCTTTTTTGCTCTCTTTCTTATACATACACACTCACACATACTTGTGTCACAACAACACTGGAGAAAAAACCAAACCTGGGAAGACCTCACCAAGTGTACCTCTAAAGCAATGAACAAAGACAGAGCCAATAGATCTACTTGTCAAATATAGAATTAAAATTACACATGTGACTAAAGACAGACTAGTGCATAGGTCTTTGCACAGAAGCGAAGTTTACTGTAAGTGAATAGATGCTAACTCTCTGGATATGGTGAGCCCGCTATTTCATTGGGTTTTAGATTTCTATCTTAGCAACCTTGGAAAGAAGGGTGACTTTCCTTTGTATGTGAACATTTCTATCACCTGTATTATTGTTCCGTCTGCACCTTCACTCTTGCACCATGGTAAGGAAGAAGAGGGAAAAGGTACAAAATTATTTGATTGCTTTTGCAGATTATCAGAAGTTTTTACTTCCTAACTCAAGAGTCTCAGATGTTCATGCACTTCCAGAATTTTGGGGAACCCCTCTGCCCACTGAGAGGGCTAGAACAACAGGATCAGGCATTTAGCCATCAACTTAATTATAGAGAGATGGTTCTGTTACAGTACTATATACTGAGAATGCTGCCTAAGCAGATGTAGGCTAAAAGAAACATGTGAATGATAGATTTCTTGCTACCTGCAAAGGAAATGAAGTAGAGGACATGTATAGTAGTCAGCAAGACCTGCAACTTATCAATAAAATATTAACTATGTCAGCTGCAAGTGGAAATACCATTCCACTGCAGCGTTGTTATTTTTCTCCCAAGACTTCACTTCTTATGTATGCTTAGTGACTGTATAAATATTAAGTGACTGTATAAATATTATAATAATTAAAGAAAAAAAGCACATGGAAACACATTTAAGATTCCCTCTCAGGGCTAGCAGAAAGTGCCTGCAGTGTTCCCTAATTTTTCAGTAAGGCATGAGTAGGATTTGTGCTTGCAAGTACTTGTCTTTTAGAGGGATGATTTTCACCCACTCAAAAAATTCACCTTTTGAAAGGCACCTGATTTTTCTTCTAACCACATACTCCAACTAGGAAGAGGAAATAATTGTCATAAAATATTGGGAAATTAAATATCACAAAGACTAGCAGCAGAACTCAGCCCGATTGATTTGCAGAAGTCTTGTATAAAAAACTTCTCAACTGGTGCTTGTTAAACTTGTTACATCCTCAGAGCATTAGGTAAAGCCTTATTTGGTGATAGACAGTTGCCAGATATTAATTGATTGTTTTTATTGATTATACCTATGTGAGTAGATTACTGTGGCAACCAAAAATGAGATGTTTCCTTTTGCTGTAATTTCACAGGTAAATGCTAAACCAGGCATATTGGAGATACCAGAATACAAAAATACACATTGCTTAGTGTGCAGTACAGGCATGTGATAGCACATACGGCATCATACATGAACACCAAGCAATATGCTCAGGCCCCAGTGACTTTGCAGGAAGTCAGAGAAAACACAAGTACGTGACAACAATAATGTGCAGCAATGTAAGAGGAAAGTGTGGACTCAGCGGAGGATGAAAATGCAGTCGCTCTCCCTTCTCCTGGGATGGAATATGGATTACAGCTGAAAGCAAAGAGGATTGTCTTCCGCAGATCCATGGGCTGTACCTGACACTAATAGGATAACTATAGTTGTTGGATTTATCAGCGTTCCCATCCTGAGCTTCTATGGATGCCCAACACCCTCTATACTTCTACAGTGGGGAAACACTAGAAAGCAATAGTCATTTTTGAGAAGACCAGCTTGTACATAATGCAAAACGTACAGCAGCAGGGCAGAGTGCTGTACAGCATACCTATTACATTTCAAATAATGCTATGCTATAAATATTTGAAGTAGCTGCACTCAGTTTCACCACAAAGATGATGGCTCTATTTCACAGTGGCATCTTGTACCAATGTCATTTTGGAGATGGGGATAATACTCTACCAGTAATGTACTGCCTTCTCAACTGCTATTGCCAACTGAATTTGAATTTTTTACATGGTTTCCCATTATTTCTTTTACTATTCATTGCATTCTCTTTTCCCACAACTAAAGCATAGCTATTTGATGTGTTAAGCATAGACTGGCTTAAGATGAACAGTTAACTAATCAAATATTTACATCATGGTGATTTGAACATGTGCAGTACTAACATACTGTGTGTTTCTTGTACAAGGAAAATGCACAGAAGCTACAGAACATGACTGAATACACAACATCGTATCACATAGCAGATTTGCTGTTCAAGTGTAATTTGCAATGAAGGCAATAACAGCTCCTAAATAGGAAGAAGCACTGGGGTCTTGCTAGATAATTCTTGGTATTTTCATATAGAAAACCTTTGCCTCTAAACCATAAATGTTTTGAGGCATGTTTACAAACCTGAAAGATTACACTGTTGATCCAAGTGTTTCTTACTGATTAAATTAAAATCTTCTGATAGAGAGATACTTAATTAAAGAGGGTTTGCTAGATGAAGACTGATAAAGCAAGAAAAAAATCACTGGTGTCTTCTGTATGTGGGGTTCTATATTGACTATGAATAGCTGCTCTCAGGATTACAGCTCTCAATGCAAATGGAACATGCATTTTGATGTTGCCTTTTCTACATCTCTGATGATGGGAATTCTTTTTTCCTCTTTAATGTTGGGGGAAGATGATGTCCAATGCTTTAATGGTTCTCAGAGAGCTGCCATAGAAAGCAAGCTGTAAATGCAAACTCCTCACAAGTGGCAGCTGGAACAAGATACAGTACATGCCTTCTCTGTTTATTTTGTTGGGGTTTTTTTAATAATTAATTTATTTGAGAATTTATTCCCTGAGTAATAGAAAGGTATTGCAAAGGTAATATTTTTTATGTCCTATCTGCCATATCTCAACAACATCTAAAAATTTAAAAGCTTCACATGCATGATAAAAATCTTGCTTATGCCTAGGCAATTATTTTTCAAATTTGAATGTCTCAGTTATTTAGTAATGGGGTTTTTTTACATTCTCTAAAGGGCTTTAGCTAGCCTGAAGAACCAACTAACATCAGATTTTTCTTTTTAAAATGGAAGACAATTATAATTTAGAAATACAGTATTTACTTTGTTCCCATTTATCTGAAATTTGATATACTTAGAAGCCACCTAATTTATATTCAGGATCACCACTTCAATACCAATGATCAAAATTTCATACATATTTGTGCACAGCAGCTACTGTATGCATACTGATGAGCACTTTTCAAGGCATTCCTGTTGCACGAATATTTGCAAATGATGTGCTGACATGATGGTCTTTCAGGTAAAAAGACTGCACATAGACAACCTCTCCCCAGAACACTCCAATGGTACTGTCAGTGCAAACCTAAGATAAAGTGGTGAAAAGGGGCTGCAAAATGCAGGGGGAGGGACAAAGTCTGTGGAAATTCCTGCGCATGCAAGTCTCAGTAAAAGTAGCCTCTTCTCTTTTTCCTGGAAACTGAAGTTCTAACAGGTTTTGCACTGGTTTGTTACACACATCATTGAAGAGCCTGCAGTTTGTTAGATATGCTTCTCCTGAGAAGAGAAAAATCAAGGCTTCTCCCCAAAGGAAAGTAAATTCATGTTACCACTTGCATTTGATTTGTATCACATACATTTAAGAAAGGTATTAAATATCACCCATGGCTTGGGATGAAAAAAGGTCATACCATTCCCACACACTCTCACCAAAGCTAGTGGCTACAGTGTTCATTATTAGTGACTGTCAAGCCTCTGCTGAGATCAGGGCCTGCCATGGGAAGTGAAGCATGTAGACACTGTGAGTGCTCCAACCTCAGAGAATTCAGTCTTCTCCGATGAGGCAGATAGGAGTAAATGTGAGCACCTCCATGAGGCATTGCTCCAGCTAGTCAAAGAAGGGTTTCTCAGGGCAACCTGTCATGGCTTTTTGAAGCTCACACCAGATATCAGCAGAGAGGGGCACTGAATTTAAAGCTGTATGGATTGTAAGGCACTTGTGCCTTTGCCATATGACTTATGAACTGTTAACTCTGTCTTCCCCACATACCATGCTACTGAAGGATCTCTTCCCTTCACAGAATACTGCTTGTTAAAATTCACATCACAATGTTTAATATCTACTCCTAAAATAGAGAATAATTTCAAAATATTTTTTACTGTTTCAGGCCCTGCTGTGCAGAACATGGCCAAATCTACTCTCTAATAATGTAATTTCAGATGCACTGTAGCATACACAGCTTTGCACTGTACATCTATCGTTCTGCTGATTGTGGACTGATTTATCACCTTATCAATGTATCACAACTGGAATGATTTTTAGATCATTCTCTCTCTCTAGTGTCTGTATCTCACTACATGAAGAACTTGGTAAAGGACATTAAGCTCTTTTGGTGGCAGAAAGCATAGTCAAGACTGGTGACCTTTCTAGTTACTATTCCCTTTAGTTTCTAGAAAGCATTATTTCCACTGCCATACTAATTTCTAATATAGAGCTAGGCTGACTGCCAGTCATTTTTATTTTGTTTTAAAGAAAGGCTGGTGGAAGAAGACTAGTACTAGGAACTGCAATCCAACAAGTTCACTCTTACAGTAAGACCACCTATTTCCTGAGCAACGTGATTTAGTTGAAGATGTCCCTGCTCATTGCAGGAGGGTTGGACTAGATGACCTTTAAAGATCCCTTCCAATCCAAATTATTCTATGATTCTATAATTCCCAAGGGGTCACTAGCTAAGAAAACCATGCTAGGGATTTCAGCAGCTACTGCCTTCCTGTCACTCAATGCATCTTCTCATAGCCACTGTCACGGATGTCCCAAGATGGCTCTGCCCTGAGATTGCTCTTGTGCCAGAGTAGAGGGATATTAAATGCACAAGTTGAACTCTAGATGTTTTGCAGTCCCAGCTGGCTGACTATAACCACAGTGACAGGACCCTTTAGGAACTGCTATACAATGTTGCAATTTTTTTGTTGTTTTGCTTGCTTTACTTTTGCAGTTGCTTTACTAGTGCAGTTCTTTATTTGCACACTTACTGCTAAAAACTATTTATGAGTTTCATGAGACATATAAAAATTGAATAATAACATTTCCTGTGAATTATATGGCCCCTTTAATAAAAGTATTTCTCTATTTGAAAATAATCAGGCATCATATTTGTCTTTAAAAGTTCCTTCTACAGAAGTGGTCTGAGCAGGGGCAGGAAAGCGTGTGCTCTTTTTGCTCAAGCTCTTCAATCAATTACAAAGCCTCTCGCCATATGTTCATGAGTTCTTTCTTGACAAAGTTTCTAGATCTCTGGATTTGTTCTCTCTGGATTTTTCACAGGAAGCTAGAATGATCTGTTATGTGGGCTAAGGTAGAGGATATGGGGATCCATAGTGCTCATCAAAAAGCCCTTATTTTAGCAATTTATCAGTATTCTAGATTTTCTTTCAGTCTTGTGTATCTGCTATATAACAAATTCTAACTGGGTAGATAGTTCTTCAGAAAATTCTGCCTGTCTGTCTCAGTAATTCACCCTGTCCTTCCATTCCCTGATACACAGCTATGCTGATACCACATAACTCTTTCCAAATCACCTTGAGTACACTGATAGGCTCTCCGCAGTTGTGCAGAGCACTCCTCTGTGAGGGGCACAACATTGTTACATCCTCCATTTCTGGTTCTTAGTACCAGTAGTGTTTATACACAAGGAAACTGGTAAAAAGAAGCTCTACTGTTGCTAACCCCAGATGTGGAGCTGGTTAAAAGACCGCTGAATACAAAGGAAAAGCTCCGTAGAAATTAATAAATCCTGGACTGCAGCCTTAGCAAGGGTCATGCTTGCATTTCCTTATATTCCCCATTATCACACCACTCAGCTTTATTTTCACTTACTCTGCCTTTTCCTTGCATTTTGTACAGCCCTTTCTATTTCACATTGCAGAGCTGTTCTGAATTCTGCAGGAGACTTAAATCTTCTCTCAGAGGAAATAAAAATATTCCTGTTACATTCAGCAGAGGAACCCTGCCAGGTTAGTAGGGGAGGGTTAGTAAATACAAGTCAACACAAATTCAGTTTTCCCCTCATAGCTGCTGTACCTGCAGTGGTAGGCATGACCATACACCTGCCTGCCTGCTTCGGCCTTTCTGACAAGCTGGGATGGAAGAAGTCAGCCCCCAAAATACCTGATCATTCAGTCCTGGATTTAGAGGTGCCATTCTGAATCCAAATACAATTATTCTGCATCTCTATGTTAGCCAGGCAAAATATTTTATTGTCTTTTCTTCACCTTTGTTCTCTCATATGTTCTGCCGTTGTCTTTTGGGGTTATTTTGCCTCACTGGGAGACACCGCTATATTTTAATACAGAGATCTTGTGATGGGATATGAATCCAGCTGTCAAATAAAAGTATAAAAGCCTGGACACCTGGTTTCATCTTCTGGTTCTATCAAATTGGCACTCAATCTCTCAACATAGCACTTAGCCAATAAGATAATCAATAGATGATATGGATGTCAGCATCTGACTTTGCAGAGCTATGTTTTACCACAGCTTGGCATGTGTTTCCTTTGCAATAATAGATTTTGGGGGAAATGTGGCTTTGAGAGGACATCGGTGCAAAGCTATCAGTGTGCAGATGCATCAGTGCAAATCCTAATGTAGTTTGGAGTGCTGTAAA
The DNA here is from genome assembly GCA_026212715.1 of Elanus axillaris. NCBI lineage: Eukaryota > Metazoa > Chordata > Aves > Accipitriformes > Accipitridae > Elanus > Elanus axillaris. The sequence goes on along the minus strand of JANZLQ010000095.1, from coordinate 6,665,759 downwards.
ATAGCAATTACTAGCATGTGCTGTGAATAAGATATTCCAGTTCCACCATCTGAAATATGCATAGATGTGTGTGCATGTTTTTCCTCTCTGACTTCCCTTGCTGTTTTTTCAGTGGTAGTGCCTTAGCTTTTTAGCACTGCACAGGGAAAACTCTCTAATAACAGTTTGATTATTTACCTTTGGTTCCTTTGATATGTTAGTCCTCTACGCCATGTTTTTGCTGCAAAATCTTTACATTTCATTTGATTGATACCTTGGGGATCTGCAAAGTTAAGGTCATCTACATGGTCTTCCCTAAGCACCAGAGCTCCTGTTTGCTCCCTTGCATTCTGTCTAAGCATTCTACCATATAACTAATAAGCTGAAGAAGAAACCAGATGAAACAGATTTTCCTCTGCAATACAAAGCAGCCTCAATTTGTAAAAAACCTTATCACAGACAGGAACCTTCTCATGCCAAGAAATGTCTGGATGCTTCAGGAGAGATGAACAATTCTTAAATAAGGTGTTGCAGTGCTGAGCTCACAGTTGAAAAAGATAAAATTTGCCACATCCTATAGGGCATAATAAGGAAGCAAAATCCTAGACATCTCCAGGTGAGGTATCTCCTTATGCCTTAAATTTATGTACAGGAAGACATGTGGTATGCTCCATGTAGATGTGATAAGAGGGCTGTGGGAACAGGAACAGGAGGGATTGTGTCTGCTTTGTATTTCCTGATGGCCACTTTACTAATCAACTTTGATTAACTTACTTAAATTTTACTGAGTCCAGCCTGGGAGCTGCAGGTTTTAGAACAAGGGCTTTGGCAGCGTGAGCTAAACAAAACAAAACAAGGATCAGACTTTCAAAATAATTTCAGAACACAGAGATATGCATCCAGTGTCATACTTCTCCTAGTAGGAAAGACCTGCCTGACTTCCGTTGGAATTGTGTCCTGTCCCTAGGCACCTGGAAAAAATTTACTATCTATGTAGTATCAGCTTCCAACACTTAAATACCACTGCAAACCTTGTCCGTTCTACAGCTGATTCATAATACTCAAATATGGACTGAGTACATTGGAGACAGAGACTAATGCTTACCTAGAGTGACATTTCCCTCAAGACTGGGTAGATACATCAAGATTTTCTGTCCAGCACTCTGCATTTCCTAGTTGTCTTTTCTTTTGCTGGAAAGCACTGACTTACTTGCCTGTACCTGGAGGCTTACTCTACACCTCTCACACAGGCTTGTCTGTATTGCTATGCAAATTTTCCACTCAGAAAAAAAAAGCTTGTGGGGATGAGTGGGTTGTTACGGAAGAACTTTGCTGCAGGGTCTCCTATGTTCTTCGAAGTGCTCTATGCTGGTTGCTTGTTTTTACTTCTTTCAGAATCCATAATGACACCATCTTTTCTGCTTTTCCCCAGCATTACCCACTGCACATGAAAGCAAAGCCAACAAGCACAGTGGAGCTAATACCATACTGACTTCCTGAGGATAAGTAATCAGAATTCAAGCTATCAGGAAACAGCCTAAAAAGTTAGATGCTCCAAAATATCTGGCCACAAAAGGTCTTCACAGACATATACAAAGAGCTTTTTTTTCCCTCTGTCTCACACATATTCTTGTTAATCTCTAGTGGACAAAGATATAAACCTAGTTACCTTTGCGGAGAAACCTGGACTGATAAATGGTCTGATGACAATTAAGTCCTAATATTAAGATGCTGATATGATGATTCTTCTCTGACTGAAGTGAAATGGCTTGCCTGCCTTTCTCAGAAGAGAAAAAGAACCTATGTGAAAGCTTTTTAATGTTCTTCCTGGGAAATGCTTTTTATTAAAATAGTAGTTCACTGTCTGAAGTCTGGTGTAGAGGTTGGATTCTATTCTGATTCTGAACCATATGGATATTTCTGCTTTAGGATTTCCTCTGCATTTTCTCTTTGCAAGGATGCAAAAGATTTAATTTAAACTCAGGCAGTGAAGATTTTAATACAGAGTTCGGACCTGGTAGAAAAAGCTGCCTAGAGTAGATCCATGTGGCTGTGATGAGAGAAGAGAGTTACAAAGTCCCACCTTCTATTAGTAGATGAGTTTATGCTTCCCAGCCATTTCCAGATTTTACTGATAGGACTTCACCCTTTTCAGATCTTCTAGCTAAGTGGGCCAAATCTAGCTCTAGTGAAGGCCCAGTAAAGACTGCAGTATTAGCAGACTGTGACTGACATGCTGCAAATCAGATTAGGCACCAGTTTCTTCAATGGCTGATCTCTTTAACTGTCATGCCACCACCCAGACTTAAAATAGCCCTGCTCCTTTCCTTGTAGAACTCCCATTTTAGAGACCTCCCATAAATCATCCAGTTTGGCTTTTTACTGAAACAAGCAGAACATAAGCTATTTTCCTCTTAAAAAATGAATTAAGCATTTTTGTATGGTTCATTAATTATCAATAGCATAGCTGCATACAAAATGCTTAATTGGTCTCTGGGACGTATGAAACAAAACACTGCCCAGTTAGAATACAGCTTGAAAGACATTCTCCTGATCAGGAATATAACTGAATCATGGTTCATTAGCAGATTTCTATCTCGAGAGGGATTCAGGAGAGGTAGTTTTTAAGTTATGGGGTTTATATTAATGATGTCTGGCCAGACAGACTGTCTGGCTTTATCTTTGTATATGTTATCATGAACTCTGACAGAACAAAGCTATTGACTAGGTATCTCTTAGTAATTATTCCGCAGAGCGAGAGCTGAGGTCTTTTGCTTTTCTTTCCCTACAATTTTCCAGTGAAAATGGCATCACTTTACTTAATCTTTTGTACTGCAAAGTGGGATAAAGTTTTTGATCAGCCTTTTTATGACACTTTCTCAAAAATGAGCAGGTACATCACATTTCTTTTTATTGTTCCAAACTGTTTTGAATCCTTTCACAGCCGAATTTATTTCTCTTTCATTATGTCACTACTGTAGACTTCTACTTGTGACAGCTGCTCTCTTCTTCACCACAAGAACTGGGCCTGTCCTTACCTCTTGCTAAGAAATGGAGTGGAGGCGATACACTACCCAATTATGTTTTCACAGGATTCGATCAGTCAAGCTATGCTGATTTACACTAGCTGACGTCTTGGATGACTATCTGAAACAAGTTGTCTCCTTGGTCAGAGAGATTTCAGGCATATTATTTTACATGGGCAGTTTCCCCAGTAAATTAGCCTAGCCTGTCTATCTTTGAAGTTTTCATCTAAAGTGGATCATTTCCTGAATCATTCACTCTATTGTCAATGCTATTTCTATTAAAAAAACCTCCCATGGCTATAAAACCTCCCATTAACATTTGCCTTGAAATTCCAGCTAAAGCTTAGGCCGGCAAGCAATTTATAAGAGGAGCTGGAATTCTGTTGCTAGATTTGTTTCCTTATTTCTTTGCTTTTCCTTAATTCCTTTGAAACCTTTCCAGGGAGAGATTGCAGTCCTGCAGGATGATAAATGAGGAAATGACCAGAGGGCTCCAGGATTCCCAGGCAGAGGCTGCACAAAGACAAAACATTAACAGGGAGCGACAGTTCTGTTATTCAGTTTTGTGCTACAGGTCTTTGCCACTCTTGCCTTCTGGAAAGGTCCTGTGGGTCCTCCTGATAGGATGTAGAAGAAAGGATATGGTATATAGTGTAATTTTTTTCTTCTATCAGCAGTACATGGGTCCCCTCCCTTGGCCTTTCCCCCCTGTTGCTCCTGTATTTTGGCTCAGTACAGATTTTTTTAACTCACATTAGCAAACATAAGAGAGCAAGCTCCCTGAAACTTCAGTGTCTGTGAGCAAACTGTACCTACGCAAGAAAAACCAAATAAGCTGTAGTTGGTTTTGACACATTTGCCTAGGACAGCTTGTTCAAAATTCTGGACAGGTTTGGCCTTGGTGCAGGTGCTGCAGTGAAAAAAATGAACATTCAGTATCTTTCCAGGAGAATTTCTCATAGACTACTGCATATATGTGTGCTTGCTACTCTGCTTGTTTACGCCAGGTGGAAATGGAAATGTCAAAGACTCCTGATTTGCCCTGTATTCCCTTTTTTTCCTGTGAAAGTTCTTGATATCATTCTCATTCAGCTTACTTCTCCACTTCATGCAACCATAGTTGACTTGAAGGCATGAAAAGAAATGTTTACAAAGAAAGCATTTCACTATCTACTTTTCTCCCTGCAGGCGCTGTTCAGCAGGTACATGGAGACTGAACTAGCTGTGATCATGGAGTTCGTGCTCAAATTAATCTGTGCTGGTTGAGAATTCAGGTTGTGTTCTATACCACTTTCTTAGCAAAATCATATAGCTTCTCTGCTTAAACTTCATCATATACACGTCTGACCTTTCCTTTCTTTCAAAAAATTGTAAAGGATTTTAAAAGATGGAAATTTCACCATTAATGTATTTCAGATATTAATTTAACTGAAAAGCTATACTTCTTAGCTCTCATCTAACTTACAATGTTTATCTTAATAATTATCTTAATAATTAATATCTTAAAAATAACAATCAACACTGAGAGTATTTCCAAAGGATTGACAACCACTTATGAGATGGGATCACTGAAGGCAAGGCCAAGGGCTATTAGCTTCTGCAAGCTGCTCCCCAGCCAGTGCTCTGTGACAAGGTTGCTACTGCTATTTTAACCTCTTTTTTAAAAAAAGAAATCCAATATACATGTTTTGTGGTATTCCCAACACAGTCATATCTCCTCCAAGGCATAACGGAAAAGTGGGTTTTAATAGCAAAGCTGGACTGCAGTACGAAACATAGCTAAAAAAATCAGTCACAGTTCTGATTAAAGTTGCTGCTCTGAATACCAAGGTTCACAGTTATATGGAATTGAATTTTCAAATAGCAGAAGGTGTTTTGCTTTTTCCACCAAATTAATTTCCTTTTTTAAAGGTTTCCCCTTTGAGGTCTTTTCTGAGGACCCTTGAGGTCTTTTTTTGTAGGTACTCAAGGATTTTGGTGAAAGTTAACTGTGAGTGGCATCAATGGCAATCCTGTATGCAGTCATCTTGGGGATTTACAGGGTCTCACAAGCTTAGCTGAACATTTTCATAAATATTGCAGGGAGGTTGCAGCAGGCGAACTCTGCAGAAACCAGACAAAATTTCCACTGCAAGACTCTAGCAAACATAGCTTATGTCCAGCTCTTTATATGCATACTCTCTCTAGCCTCCTCCAAGGTCAGTAGAAGGGGAAGGAGCTTGTAGAAGGCTACACATCTGCATTTTCCTGCTGGCCTGCAGCAGGGCCTGCAGCATGGTGGAGCAGGGAGCTAAGGAGTTCTGTCCTCTACATCTCAGAATTGTTCCCATGGGATGAAACATTATCTCAACTTTCACTGTCAGCTATGCACTCTAGCTCTAAGAAATGCCCTTTCCAATAAACGTTTATAATAAATCTGTGTCCGATCATTTTCACTGTCAATCTGCTCTTCTCACAAAGCTGAGATTCATTCTTCGAAGTGTACGGGAAGGTAAACTGGAATGCAGTGTGAAGGGCAGCCTTCAGAAAATCACCAGAGGGAATCTAAATGCAAATGGAACAGGTCCCAAGGGCATGTGATTCATCATCTTCAGCAATTCACATTACCAGGATTCACAATGCTAGGTCCCAGCATCTTTCCATCACCTGCCTGAAGATTACTATCCCTCTGAGTTGGAAGAACAAGCAAGAAATCTCTATTGCAGTTAAAGCCCAGCCTATTAGCTCACATCACTATTAATTTCATTTTACATTAATATATAATATTGCTAATGCTTCTCTGTGGATTTGTCACAGATCAAAAGCTGCAAATACATATTTATTTATCTAACAGGACACAGCTAGAGTCTCAATAAATTAGTGTAGTAATCCTGGCTTCACTGGTATTTCATGAAGTTATCAGACAGCCAAATACAAGACAAAACGAGCTGCATTTCTCACCCCACGTTGTGAACAACAGCACATTAATTCAGACCTAATGCAGGTTTCCTACAAGACTCAGTCCTGATCTTGTCTTTCATCTCCAAAAAGTTGGGCCTGTTCTCATAACCTCCTAACCCTTGCCAGTTTCACTTACCCAAAAAGAAGCTGCATGGCAATCTTCTTGCTATGTTCTAATTGGTTTGTATCTCTGACAATTATTTTACTGAAGCTCAAGTTCTCATAAAACAAACTGTCAGTCCTATCATATCCTCAGTCATTTTATTAATACCTTTAAGACCATTTATTTGTGCTCTGACATTTTGTCTTTTACTACTGCCACAATAAAAATATTGTTGGAAAATGGCATCTTTTATAGAAGCCACAGTTTAAGGGGGTAATTCTTATTGTTGATGTTTCTTCTGTTTCACTCAAAGCATTTCTTTTAAGAGGCATTCATCAGTCTCCACATTCTGAAGTTCTCAGTGGTGCATTTAAACAGTGGGAACAGTTAGCAAATATAAGAATAGTAGAGGTCAAAGTCAATTTGAAGAATAATGAAAAGTGCAGTAGAGGGTCAGATTTTTTTTAACCATTATTATAGCACTAAATATAGACCATAATTTGGGAGACCAAATGGTAAAGTGGAGAAACACCGGGAAGTCAGTACTAATGGTTCATATTACATGGGGGAAATGTAATGAATTTAAGAGGGTAAAAATTAAAGCACATTATCATAAGCAGGTTTCTATAAACTAGATTGTAACAGGCTGTTGAAGAAAAAGCACTGAAGCCAAGAGTACATGTGTGACTTTGGCTATCATTGAGAGTCCTCTAAACACTTGGAAAGACACCAAAGAGGTCTGCCAGAGAGGCACAGAATGAATTTTTTTTCTCTTACAAACCTCTACATGTATAAGAAGCTTTTTGGAATAAGATGTATAAATAAGATGTATACATCTCTAGAGATTATTTAAGGATATCATTTAGTCTTGTAATGACTGTCATCTCTTAACAGCAGTATGTTTAATCGATTGAAATGCTTCAGGGCTACAATGATTTATCTTGGAGCTCCATCTACTGATTCAAACGTTACACGATGTATTAGAAACCATCCCACTCAGCCTTTCAGACAGATCTTAGGTCTGTTTCAAGCCAAGCTAAATCCAACTGTAAGAAGGGCCAAATAAAAAAAGTCTGAGAACTGCTGATGCACATAGCAGGTCTATAGCTATATTCTACTTCATTGATGCACCTAACTCTCGCTGTAGTTTGACAAGCATCAGTCTGTAGTATCAGCACAAGCACTCTCTGCCCCCCTAATTCCATGTGCCTAGTCCTTATACCTCCCAGTGCCACACTTAGTCACACTTGTAAAGCTACTTTCCAGGCTTTTTAGTGAACATAGGCAACTTGGTTTTGTCCCAGGTTCTGGGATGAAGGCAACCTTTTCAAGGGCTATCACATGCAGCACCTTCCCTCCACGCCACCCCCCCACCCCCTGGTTTTGAGAAAAGGGCTGCACAGACTGAGCACATCAGTTTTGAAATAATGTATGTCCATACTGTCATGCACCTTCAGAAACTGAATACAAATAAATCTTCTTTCTGTAGAAATCCAGTCTCTTTGCATAACATTTTACTCAGATGGTTCCGCCTTCATTTCAGTAGGACTAAATGAGATGTGTTAGAGTAAAATCATTGTTCTTTGGTCCATTATCATTTTCATACAAGATATTCAGCACTCTGTTTTAGAAAACAGAAGTCACTCAAGACATCATCTTAGGTATTCAGTATGAAAAGCATTCAAAATGGGTTTAATGTCGGCTCTCTTTAAAAAGAACTGAATTGCTTTTTCAACTAAGCTGTATCAGATTGCTTAAAGAGACCAAGGAAAATTAAACCTGTATGAAGAGTAACAGGGCATTTGGAAATGGACTGCATCTGAAATTTCAAACACTGGAAACAATGCAGGCAGAACAAACACTTTTTATAACATTAACCATGTTGAGACAGAGCAGTGACTGTATATTGAGATTTGGGGCTAAATTTATCTTACTGTCTTCCTATTCTTGAGAAAAGATGGACGAGATGCAACTTGTACCTCCCTGGCCTGGCATCTAGCACTGATTAGAGAAGTTCTGAGAGCAGCTGCATTTTGCAACTCAGTTGCTTGCACCCCTACAGCTTTACAGGAAGCAGTGCCCAAGTGCACTTAGTCTTTTGCCATCCTAAACACAGCTCATGGAGTAAGAGTGGTCTCCAGAAAGGAATATGTATCATTGCAGTACATAATGAAGAGACAGCAGCAACACTTTGCCCCATAGCGTGGGGTGCCCTGCTGGACGCCAAGTTTCATGAGCAATTCACTGCAGGAAAATATTTGGAATTACTCTGGCTGTGCTAGCACTGCACACAACCTGCTGGCAACAGAGATAAAAGGGAATGTTTAGGGTTAAAAATACACCATTTTACCAACAAAGAGAAAGAATGCTATAGGCAAGTCCAGCTACATCTGACAGCAAAATGACCCAGCCAGACATCATGTGCACTAACCTCTGCCCAAACTGGATTCTACTCAGAGGAATAAGAATATTCAAAGAGAAAAACTAGGACGTTAAAAGTCTCATTTGGAGATTTGTTCATATAATAAAGCACACCAGAAATCTTTCTGTAGGATTCTGTTTCTATGCTGAGGTCTCTACTGGCCAGTAATTAAAATCATATTGTCTGTTTATACAGACAAAGACATCCAGGGGCTCAAGTGAATGATAAAAAGTAGACCCCATATAATTAAAAAGAAGTCTGAAAAATATTTAATTATGTGGTTTATCCTCTCTGAAAAGCTATATAAGTGTGTTTCCCTTGGTATCAATAATGACATTAATTGCATCATTTTCAACCATCACAAGAACCCCGGTAAATGAAGATTCCCTCAGGCATAGGTATTGTACTCTGAAAATCAGGGCCATGTACATAGAGGATCACACACAATGCAGCAGTTTCTTCTGGACCTGGCTGTGCTTCCTGAAAGAGTGCTTTCAACTCATTTCTTTCCAAATGTATTGTACATTTACATTTTTCTTTATTAATATGTCTGATGCACTGTAGACACTAAAAGCTGTGTTGATTTTACAGGTCACTAAGATCAGAACCAGCAGTAGGACAAAATCATCACTTCAGCATTTCTTTTTCCTCATGAGTTTTGCTTTGGTTCTGCCCTTGCACAGGGTATACCCACCTAATCCATAATATTCTCCTAATTAGTCCTTGCCAAGAATAGTTTTATCCATATGAAACTTCCACCTGCCACTGTGACAGAAACAAAGCATAAATGCCTGGTGTAAAGGAGTAAGATCCAGCAGAAGCTTATAACATTTTCTTGACAGAACTGTCTAGTTTAATTTGAATTTCTTGAAACAGCACTCTCTTGAAAAAACACAACACCCCCCCCAAACCCGTTTCATGAATTCTTTATCTAGATCTACCCACAACACAGGAAAATTTTGACATGAGTTTTAAGAGACAGCAAGCTGCAGAACATCAGCTGCAATCAGGAAAGGCCCTGGCTGGCAAACAAAATCTGGCAATGCCATGGATGAAGCTGTCAGTGCTAGGCTCCCTAGCAGGGCCAGTGGTGCCAAGGCCCATTAGCCCTTGGTGCTCGCCTGCCCCTGCCCTTTTATTCTCACAGAGTTTATAACCGCACCACATAAAAATTCTGCAGTGCCAGCCTAAGGAGGCTGAAGCAGCCTCCTGGCCCAAGGAAAGACTGTGGAGCAGAGGGCTCCAGGAGACATGTTTTTTGAAAAAATATACCACCCTAGTTTTAGCCCACCTTCCTCTCCCACTCTCATTGTTGCCCCTCAGTTTCAGTGAGAACAAGCCACGCGAGCCAACAACTGCTGCCGCAACCTCAGGTACTACAAAAACAGCAGGCACCATGACAGTACCAAGTTCCTCGCAATACTAGAAGATCCACAAAACAACCCCTCCTTCATAAAAAAAATTAAGCTTTTCCTCAGCAGGAACCTCCTACCCTTGAGGCCTGGAATCCTCCCAGTGCTGTGCCTGCTCCTCACGCGCACTGCTGCCCTGCACCATCTGCCAGGCTGGTGAGAGTGCTTCTTTTGCCACCTCAGGGATGGCCATGTTGTGCTTGCCCTGGGGCAGCACCTCCTTGAAGGATGGGCTCACCTCCCTGCGCGTACCATCTCCAGCAATGGCAGCTGCTGCTTGACAAGGTGGGGTGGCCCTCAGTGCTCTTCTCTTGCCCCAGCTGCAGAGGGCAGAGACACAAGGCCTAAAGACAGGCGGGTGAATAAGGGCTCCCCACCATGCAATGCCCACTTTAGCTACCTCATATTTGGGGTCTTTTTTTTTATTTCTTCCTCTCTTCCTGGGCATTTTTCACTTCAAGGGTGTTGCACACAGCTATTCTCCCCAGCCACAGCACTGGCCTCTATATTTCCCCTGAGGAGGGCATGTTATTTTTCCTGCCTCAGCTGCTTTGCTGAGGTGCAGGGGCAGGACTCAGAGCAGGTAAACTCCCTCCAAGGCAGCAGGGCAGGCAGGTATGCACAGACCTATGAGCAACCCCAACCAGCACAAGTGAGAAAGCTGCCATGAAAATCTCCCTTGCCTTGCCCTGAGGAACACATCAGCCCTCAAATGCCAGAGAGACTCAGCTGAGGGCTGTGGGGGGAGTGCTCCATCATCATACCTTCTTCTGCACAGCAAAATGGCTTCTGCACTGCAGGGCAGGGAAGGAGCACTGCAAGGGAGACGAGGGGCACAGGGCAGCAGGCAGAGCTTTCTGCTGTTACAGTGCTGTTTTCTTTAAATGGACATATTGTATTTGTTTAATCCAGGCTTTCATTGTTCAGACACAAAGAACAGTGGAGAGTGAGGGGACCCAGGCAGCAAAGCAGTGACATGAAAGGCAGGAGCTCTGTTTGCACCAGGTGACTTTTTTGAGGGGCTGAATTTGAGGAGTCAACTACCCGTATGGTTTCCTCCGCAGCTTTTTGACTAAAATTTCCAGGTTATCTGTGCCCCAGTTCCATGTTCGCATAGAAAAAGGCTTGTCTTTCAGAAAATGCCACAGTTCATTATGTTCCTTGTCTTTACAGTCAAGTCACTCTGATATCTGAAAAGATTTAGTGGAGCACCAAAATATGGAAAAAAAAATATCTGAGTATATACTGAAAACCTCATTTTAAGTCTTCTGGGAAATCCAGTTATGCTTTTAATAGTCATTATATATGCCTGAATATCTGTCCTGTACATATATTACATATGCACACCATCTGCCTGCTTGTGAACATCTGTGAGCCAGATTCTGCTCTGCTGCAAAAACACACTGGTATGATTCTTTTACAAGTTTTTCTTTGCTGTTGACTATACTGATACTATACTGATATCAATTTGGTGTAATTTCATTAAATTAAGTAGAATTTTTTTTTTACTCTAGTGAAAAGTCAGAGCAGACCCTTCTGCATTATGTCAGTCTAAAATGATCATAAATAAGGCCATATTTTGTCTTTAATTATTTTTGCTTCCAATAGTCTTTACTGAGACACATATCAACCAGTTTGTCTTTGCTTCTGCTTGGTTTAAGACTGCCTAAATTGCATGTGTAAGTATCAACAACACCAGCACTGTTACATAGCATTACATTGACCATTGCTCTGCTTTGACACCAGGTAACATGCTTTAGAAGGGAGTTCTTTCTGAGCAACAAGTCTATTTTTTCATGAATTGCTACAACAGTTGTCCTGTTATACAGATCCACGTGATGAATGCAAAGGCTTTCTGCTCAATGAATTAGGATCATCTGTAGTAACTTTTATTAACAATGCATTGCTATATTCTGGAAGCCTTATTATGAGCATAAAGAAATTAAAAATATAAATTTCCTCCTCCTTCAGTTCCCCACATAAAGTTTATTTTTCTATTAATCATTTACTGTAGGACTCATCAAAATCAGGCTGAAAACCCTGAGCAAAATATCTCTCATTTTCACTTCATTCTGTAAATCTAACCTCCATTCTTTTTTCTGCTCCTACACATATTCATTCCCTCTCATTTTTTCCTCAGGTATACATTTTCTTTCTATATTATTCCTCATTCATTCCATTTCTAGTCTGTCTTGCTTCACCACATACTCTGTTCTTCACCTTTCTGTTCTCATGCTTTAATAATGGAAAATCACTGTGAAAGGGAGACACATTGCTTCGTTATTTTTCATACACAACTGCACAGAGTTCAAACTGAGACAATGAATAATAACATATTTTTTTCTTTACTATAATTTCTTTATATCTTACTTTGAGACTTACATGTAATTTTCTGCCAGGCAACGTAGTCTTGCAATGTTTTCTTATTTCTTTGTTATTAGGTATACAGTATGTAAACTTGACATTACAGTACATGCCATCACAGCTGCTCAGTAGAAAATCAGATACAGGCCCAATTTGAGAAAAAACAAATCAGGATATCCCAGGATCTCCTTATAAGGCCTGTATTTAATTTTTTTCTTTATGTGAGTTTCTTTACATGAGGTTCTCTGATAACCCAAGGCTGGTGGAGTAGCCATATGCCCACACCCACTTCCTGAGTATCTAGGGCTACTATACAGGTAGGTAGCTCAAGGTGGAAGCTAATTATCATATGACAAATACAAATGAAACAGATTATTTATCAATTGTCTATTTTTTAGGAAAAGTCACTAAAAATTATATTCTGCTAATTCACAGACCTAGCACAGTGACTCTTACGAGCCTTACCCTGGAAAACCCTCAGAGTAATTATAACCATTTCCTAAACAGCCCACAGGAACTCACTCTACCCTGGGAAGTACCTCATTTTAGCCCAGGATAAGCCACCCACAATCCCAATCTCTATTCTGTGAATTTTTGTAATTCCCAGAAAACCTAACTCTGTCCTGTGGAACTCAGAGGGATGTGGTAGAGGCTCCTGAATTAAGTAGTCTGATGACAGACTGAAATCCCTAATCCTGCAAGTAATTTAATTGCAGTGTTTTCTGTTCAATTCTGCCATTTGCACTTCACAAATCCAGTTATTTTCAGATGTATTTCTATTCCAAACAGTGCATAGTCTGATAGTAGTAACATTGTCATAGCACTAATACATGCATGGATGCATAACTGTTTCTTTCCATTCACAGTAAAGTTTATATATAGAACTGGCTGTTAAAAAAAGGCCACAAAGCCCAGTATCGATACCATGTATCGATTTTTTATTATGGCAAAGCCTAATAATTCACATAGAACAGTGAAAGGATCTTTATTATGAAAATAAATCCTAATAAGAATTGCTTTGCCAGGCACTTTGCAATTAAATATAAAACTATCCAGAAAAGAGACAGGTAACATGTAAATGGAATGAGGATATAGAAATGGAAATTATCATATGTGAGGTATAAGAAAAACTCAAAGCACTTAAAGCGCTGAAATTGGAGGGACAGGATAATCTCTGTCCCTGGGTTCTGAAAGAACTAGCACATGAAATTGCATGTCCAACAGCAAGAATATTTAATAAAGCTGCCAACTGGTAGCATATCACGACTGAAAAGCAAATCTCTTGCCTCTATTTCAGAAAGGGGATAAAAAGGATAACCAGAAAGCATTAGAGTGACCTCAACAATATTCAAGGCTCTAGAAGGTATTTTTAAGAAAAACATCTATGTAAGTAGACACAAAGGAATATAGGACAAAACGCAACCTAATTTTACCAAAGGTAAAGCAGGTTGAGTGAATATATTTCTGTTGATTAAAACCACTGTTTTAATCAGTAGAAACTGCTGTAGATACTATTTATTAGGTTTCTGTCAAGTAAGTTGTGAATAAAATGCTAAAGCAGGAAAAACCCTTGGTTGTGCTAGAAGAGGAACTGTTGTCTGGAGGGAGGGTACTACTGTAATTCTTAAAGGATCAGTATTGGAATTTGTCTTATTTAATATTCCCAGTAATGACTGTGACACAAAAAGGGTATGTTAATGAAATTTTGCTGAAAGCAAATACTGAGATATTACTTATTCAGAAGAGGATTAAAGGCTCATATAGGAAAGAAATAGATACTGTGACAGCTGGAATAACAGAAATTGAATGAAATTAACAGCATACAATGTATGTATGAAAAACCAATAGCAGAATCTCAACACTTGGAAACCAAACAAGGGAGAGATACATTAGTTGAACACGGGTTACTTAAGAGTCACTACTGTGAAGATGTCTGTGGAAAAGCTAAACACAGTCCTAAAATGTTCTATGTGTGCTATTGATTGTACATATATGAAAATATCAATATCATTGTAAAAGACATTCCTGAAATCTCATGTCAAATATTCATTTTTACTTTCCATGTTTGAGTGCTAGGACAGGTGGAAAAGACTGCTATAAAAATAGGAAAGCTTGTCTTACTGAGATAATGAAGATAGTTCAGCTTCTTTCCCCAGGCTTATTATCAAGTTGCTAGCAATGTATAATATTGACCAGTTCACCATTTTGAATCACAAGACTGTTGGATAGATCACTGTCACGATAATGTTGCAAATGAATCAGGTTTAAAATATATAATTTTGGAAGGATAGTTGCCTAATTATTGGCCCTGTGTAATCACCCATACTTTATTTACTACCTCAACACAAATATCCATGATAATCTCTATTTTTTGCAGTAATGGAAACTCATATAGATAAGATTTCCTACAGATAATAGCGGTTTTATTTGTTTTTTAACTATTTGTTTTTAAAACTGTAACACTTAACAAATAAAACTTGGGAAAAGAGAGGATTAAGATATGTGTACTGACTAGGACTCGTCTGAATGAAGAGTATACACAAATACTTTATTTGAGTTATAATGTTTTCTTATTCCTTTATTAAAGAAAATTAATGGCATTGGTTTTTAAATTGTACTAAAAAGCTGTGGTTTTTAAAGAGATAGATATTGTGTCTAATTCATGCATATATTGTATCTACTCTTCTATCCTTGATTAATAACTTAAAATACATACATATTTGTACAGTACAGACATGTACAGATTCTCTATTAAATAGAAGGAAACCTTTGGATGTCTTCCTGTTAATATTCTGTGAACATTTCTGCCAACTGCAAATAACAGTAACTATCATTAACACTTCAACCTTTAAGAATGCAGTATGCTCAAAAAAAATATCAAATGTTTGGTTTTTTATGAATTCTGAGGCAAAGAATACTAAAATAAAATACAAATACTGTAAGTATACAATTTCAATAAACTGGATAGATACACACTTTAGTCAGAAACACTTATCATTATGTGAATTTATTAATTCACTTTATTATGTGTAGTGATGTTAGTGCTTTCATTCCATTAAGTATTGAAAGATAAATCTTCTGTTAAATATATGTGAGAATGTTTACTACAGTACTGGAATACAGCATGTTCCATTTCAACATTTTCAGATTTGTTGTCCATGGAAAACAGGAGTCATGTTAAAAGACTGGAGTCCTAATAAACTTTAAGACAACAGTACTGTTGTGTGTGAACTGATTAGAGTGTGAAATCTGTGGGTTCAATCTATTTGAAAGCAAACTCTTTTTCAGGAATAAAGACATTTGTGGTGGTAGAGGCCAAGGATGCCTAAGGTGGACCTCAGCATGCCCTAGAGCACATTATGCCCAAATGAGAACAGTGTCCCATGAAATATACTTCTCATGCTGGGATTATTGTAATGATATGTCAAAGCAGGTGTACCTTGCCTCCTCCCAGTAATGCAACTCCCGTTCTCCGTTTAAATGTGCTAGGGAAGTAATTTTGATAAGACTTCAACCCTCCAGTATTTTATTTTAAACAAAAATGTGTATGTTTGCTGGTGCTGTTATTTCAAAGCTGAAGATACATATGTTAAAGACAGAGGACTATTGTTTTTCAGCCAAAACTAGGGATCATTAACAGGGATCATTGCTCACAATCAGCCATCAGGTAGCTGACTTCCCAGCACTGCTAAGCTTGTATTTCCTTTTATTTAATATGTATATAACAGGCATGGGAAATAAGCTTAAGTATGAAAGGTTTCAAGCAGCTACGTTACATGTGTGTACTGGACGGGTGAAGGCTGTATGGTCTGCTGCTGGGCATTCAGCTGCCCTTCCATTTCTTCCTGCTGTTGTTGAGAGCCAGAGTGCGTTGATAGTCGCCATGGCTGCCCAAAGCTCAGTGCTTCAGAGAAGGTGGATCTCGGAGCAGTCACCCAGAGAAACAGCCTGGTGCTGAGGAAAAAGCTAAAGAGGGGACTGACCAGAGGAGCCACGTTTGTGTAGGTCAAGCTTTCCAACAGCACAATCCTGCAGCAAAAGGCAACATTTTGTGACAGCTAGGTCCCACAGCTTCAGTGAAATTGAAGAGATGATTTTGTGTCTTTTTCTATTTGTTTTCTGGAGATGATCAAACTAAACGTTCCTGACCTAAAATCAGCTTTGTTTTAGATTTGAAGGAAATACTGCTAACAACATATTGCTGGATTCTGTTATTTTTATGCTTTGTAATAACTTCCCTTGCAAATAGTTCCATTGTGATGGAAGACAGTCTGATTTTATGATCACTAAGTATGAAATGCCAAGAAAATGTGCCTCTCTGGTTTCCTCCTTGCTTCTATGATGAAAATACTTTAGTATGGCTTCACACCAGCATCCTCTTATGATTATACCTGTCAAAGCTGCTGGTCAGCCCTCCACTGCTTTCATGTCGTCTTTGTCCATAATCTGTGCTGGCACAGGTGATTTGCTGTCCACTGTCAAATAAGTCTATCCTTTTTTAATTTGCTGCATCAAGGAGGTAGAAGAGGTGTATGCCCTATCAATACATTCATTTTATTTTCTATTCCATTTTTTACTTTCTGTATTGTGTTATTGGACTTTGAAGTTCCAGGAGTCAGCTGAGGTAGCTCATCAACACATTTCATGTTGGAAAGAGAAAGAAATGCAAGTTGTCTTAACATAGCAAGAAAGTAAATCTGTCATGGGAGAAGGGCTTTACTTCCTCAATTTAGAGACAGGCAGGCTTTCTTTCAACTTGTTTTTTTATGTTTATATTTGCAGAAATCCTCTCCAGTGAAAATATACCTCAAATACATGTACATACACATATACATGTAGTGTAAATATATAATCTAGAAGGTTCAAGTAAATTAGAAAGATTCTGTTGTCATTGTCCACAGGAGTATTTTTCAGAAATAACATAGAAGAGAAGGAATGCTTCTGAACAGCATCCTTCAGTATACCTGAGTGGAATCAGCTAATGTAAATTCATCAATGCTAGTGCTTGTTTTCTCTCTGCTCCACTACAAAACACAGTTTGCCTCTGAAATATGGGGTTAAAGAGCCAGCAAGCTTTATCACCTCACTGGGAGTCTATCAATTCCCAGAATCATGCCCAAAAGAGCAGATGATGTGATATTGGTACAAATACCAGAAACCAATCCTAGCATGCATGCCAGAGATTGATCATTACTATTCTGGCAGAGGTTAATCATCACTATTCCTGTCTGTTCTCTCTACAAGGTAAACAGTTTGATGATAATCTTCATGCTATGCTGATAAGTAACTACTATTCGGTCATTTCATTTTTATTTGCTTCATTGAAGTATCTGTGAAGAGTCCAGGCTGAAGAGGAAGAAATTATGGCAAACAGCTGGTTTTCTTTATTTTGCATTGTTTAAGCTACTTCAGATATTCTGAAATCTAATTCAGATCTGAGGTGGAGAAATGCAGTTAGAAAATGTGGGATATACACCAGTGTTGACAATCACAAATGGAATCCTGCCCACAGCAAGTACACTTGATGTTTGTCATAGTGTTTCAGCTCTCTCCTGCCTTACCCATCTATTAGCATTGCTTTAGGCCTTGCTGACAAGGTAGTATGACAATTTCAGCACAAAATAGGTGCTAAGCAAAGATGACTCTAAATGGGCCACCTACTTACTGTGGTGAGCATGACTGTTTCTGCATGAAATCCATTTTTTTGCTGTTTGGGAGAACTCAAATGTGATTTTGTGTTCTTTCTGTCTAAGAGACTGTGACAAGAACTATAGCTGAGGGGAAGGAGAATGAGGACTTTGGATTAAAAATGTGTTTATTTCTCTAGGCAGAAGACTGATTGACAAGCCTAGTGGTATCCAGGCTAAAACCTGCTAAATTTGGGAGCTTACTAAAGTGAAATGGTGGTGTAACTAAGGCACCCCTGCAGCTGCCTCAGCACTAACAGAGTGGACTATTCTTTGGGGTTTCAGTTTCTCTTTTTTATTAATACCTACAAAGATGACCTTCTAAGGAAACAAAAGATTTCTTCTGAAGGGATAATTATTATGTTTCTTAGACAGAGGAATATAAGGAAACAATCAGACTTTGATAATACAGTGATTCTTATTTATTGCAGACTAACTGAACATCTTCCACAGAAGGTTTTTAGTATAGATCTATTTTTTTCTAGATAGCAATTTTTAAACACTCCATCACTTATTTTGATAAAAGATCTCTGTGTGTGTATTTATGTCTGTCACATTCTCTTCTCCTTAATGCATTTTATTTCCTGCTTACATGGGAGATATATTAATGCAGAAAAAGAACAGTTACATGTTTTCTTTCCTCACTGGGGTTGATTTCTCTCCTGGTCCACCCTACCCTTCTGGTACTCATGAAATAGGCAGATCACAGACTTTCCAGTTTAATCACTATTGCTTTTCTTTTAAATAAAGATCTTGTTAGAATAAATGAACACCAGTCACACTAATAAAGTCTCTGCTGTTAATATTTAAGAACTAAGTTTTCCTGTTTTTTATTAAAAAGATCCACAATTTTAAGTACTCAAGCTTTATTTTAGTTGTGTTTGTTAAAGAAACCAGAAGTGCTTTATATAACTTCTATAAATTTTTAAGATTTTAAACTTATGTATGAACTCTATCCAATTTTCTCTGATAATATCATAGAGTTTCACCTTTTTGATACAGCAGATGAAAATCAACATCTAACTGTGCTCCATTTAAAATTTGTGTAACACCAACAAAAAAAATCCACCCCACTGGAATTCCTGTTTGAATTACTGTAGACAACATTTTAAAGGAAAGGAATTGACACTGAACGAGAACTGAAGAGGTGAGTCTGTTTATATCAACTTAAACAACTTAACTGGGACCAGGTTTAAAAATGGTGTAACCCAAACACATTTTAGCCATTTCAAATCTGAAGGTAGATATGATCTAATCATATTGAACTGTTCCTATACTGCACTTTTTCCTCACATTTTAAAAAATTGTTTACTGAAATACAATTTCACAGTGATTAGAATGGTGGAAAATAAAGTCTAGGGAAGTGACTCAAAGAACTTTATTCACTGTCATGTTGGCTTGCTTTGGGCAAGATCAGACAACCCCATGAGCATGTCAGCAGATAGCTGAACATGGCAATTTTGTGACAGCTATCATTGATGGATATGCACTAGTGTTAGCTCAATGGTGAAAGGGAGATTTTGTAATGCAGGTCAATCAGAGGATGTTTTAAAGACTTTGATGTTTTTTTATAAGGAGCTTCTAAACATGAGGCTGACTACAGAAGAAAGCATGAAGGTGTGTGATTGATGCTACTTAGTAAAATGGTAGGTATTCTGGGCCAGGTGAAGGTGATGGTCCACATCTTGAGAGTGAATGTGACCTGATAGGTATGATGGGAATAAAATGTGAAAGGGATTTTTCTTTCCTTGTGAAAGGGAAGAGAAGCAGGATGTAACTAATGCAAAAGAGAAATGGGAGGAAGGCAAAGGGCCTGTATCAGAAATTCTGTGGCCAGCAGGAGCAGGGAGGTGATTGTTCCCCTGTATTTGGCACTGGTGAGGCCACACCTCAAGTACTGTGTTCAGTTTTGGGCCCCTCACTACAGGAAAGACACTGAGTTGCTGGAACGTGTCCAGAGAAGGGCAACCAAGTTGATGAGGGGCCTGGAGCGCAAGTCTTATGAGGAGCAGCTGAGGGAACTGGGGCTGTTTAGCCTGGAAAAAAGGAGGCTGAGGGGAGATCTTATCGCTCTCTACAGCTACATGAAAGCAGGTTCTAGTAAGGTGGGGGCTGGTCTCTTCTGTCTGGTGGCTGGAGATAGGATGAAAGGTAATGGTCTCAAGTTGTGGCAAGGGAGGTTTAGGTTGGATATTAGGAAAAATTTCTTTACTGAGAGGGTTGTCAGGTATTGGAACAGGCTGCCCAGGGAAGTGGTGGTGTCACCATCCCTGGAGGTATTAAAAAAGCGCGTAGACAAGGCACTTCAGGACATGGTTTAGTAGGCATGGTTGAAGGTTGGACTCAATGATCTTGAAGGTCTTTTCCAACCTAAATGATTCTATGGATGCGTCACACAATCCAGAACAATCCTTGCTGAAGGCTTCTGAGTGTGTAAGAGTGGGAAAATACTGCATCTGTGGAGTTCCGAGGAAAGAATACTGCAGTATCCTATCTAGACAGGAGGAGAAGGAAGTCTGGTTTTCTAGCCAAGTGGATGGACAGAAGAGACATGCATGACTGCAGAACAGTGTCGAGATAACCAAGCTATATTTTAATGAATGAATACACCAGGATCATGTAAGGAGGTGAAAACGGAAGCCACTGTAATCTCTCTGTTAACCTGAAAGTGAGTGAAGCCAGTAGATCAGTTACCAATCCACAGGTGGAGTCAAGGTATTTGTTAAGAAGGGGTCTGGGTATGGAGTGGTGGGGAGCATCTGAAGCCTGGCTATTCCTCCTTGGGCACTTCTGCCTGTGCAGGTAAATGTCCGCATATTGATTATACCATGACTGATAGCCATAAACATGGGGCTAATTAGTTATAATGTAGAAGAGCTGATTATACTATCACTATGTCCATTTTTATATAATGATTTATGGCAGTACGTAATGGACGTTTCCAAAATACTAAGATAATTTTTGAAGAGAGGATTTTATCTTCATATATGATGTCTTAAAAATTCAACAGATATTATTGATTGTTATGCATAAGAAAACATATATTTTGAACAAAGTTTGCAAATATTTGTTAACGGAGATCTCAAACTGAACAAATATCTTGATTATGTTGCTATTGCCTGCGAAATGTCAGATCTAAGCAGAACAAATTCCTTGCCAAAAAACATTTACTACATAAAATGTTAGCTGGGAAGTCTGAGAAGGAGGAAAAAAACAAACCCCAATTTTCTACTATTCAATTTATAGGCAGACAGTCTTTTGATTTGTTCCCTTTTAGCTAAATCATTGGGTTTTTTCACTGTTTCACATACAAAGCAAACTGCATACCAAAACCACACACTTTATATGATTCAGAAGTTGGAAAGAAGTAGTGACATTATTGCTATTGATTTCAGTAACATAAAATCAGCAGGTTGCTTTCCTTTCATTTTGGCAAGATGATAATTCTTATAAATGCTATTTTAATACAGAGCTCTGTACACACTTTATATTACACTCCCACCATATGTTACATAAAATGCTAGAGTAAACTGAGTAAGTTTTAGAGAAAAGAGTCTTTACTGTGCCTCATTTTCTTCCAATTCTGAATAAAGGAGAAAATGGTAATAGACATGAAGCTGCATCCACATACAATTCTACATACCATTCAAAAAATTTATTTTGAAATTGCTCTGCCTTCTCTGTGTGATGATCTTGCTAATGGTGTGTGATAAGATAATGCAAATGTATATATAAACACATAACAGAATTGGAATAGCAGAATTCTTTGAACTGTCTGCAGAAATAAACATTCACCTCACAAGCAAAGTAAAATGTTCACTTTTCTATAAAAAGCAAGTCCAGTTATGTTTGAAACAAACTGTATGGAGAGTATAATAAATCCTGAATGCTTAGATGAAAATTGTTCAAAAGAAAAATCCACATGACTTTGAAAGACATGGTTTATTAACGGAGAAACTGTTACTGCCCATGGCTGGTATACATTTTTCAAGAGAGATAAATTTAAGTATGTTTGAGCAAATGTCTTGAATAATAGTATTATGTGACTCAGAATAGAAAATTAGTGGGGAAAAATGTACATAGTTTACCTTTCTCCTCCACTGCATAAGTATCCCAATTAACAGAGATTGTGTATCTATGGAAATATATAATTACAGATTTTTAAAATGTGTCATTTGTTCTCTTTCATTCTACAGCTAAATGCACATCCTCAACATAAAGCAAAAATATAGAGCATAAAATTAGGAATATATTATCTTTCAATATTTAATACAGAGTTAGTCTTTAGAATGATTACAGGAACATCAAGGCCCTGGCACAAGTGAGCAGCACTTCAGGACTGCATTTGAAGAGGAGCTTCTATTGAAGACATCAGACAAGTACCTTTCTGAACTAGGAAGAAATGGTAGCATTTTCTGGCCAGCTTTTCAAAGATATTTAGCCACAATGCACACATGCCCATGCACATGAAGCTGGCTTTCTAGGCAGCGCTTTAGAAGTCTTCTGGGGAAAATGGTCTGCAACTGAGGCCAGGGAGGTGATTACATTTGCATGTGTGGTTTGTTGCCTCCCACCCACAAAAGGAGTTGCTGTGCATGCCTGGTGGCTTGACACTGGCTGGATGCCAGGTGCCCACCAAAACCATTCTATCACTCCCCCCTCCTCAGCTGGACAGGGGAGAGAAAATATAACAAAGGGATTGTGGGTCGAGATAAGGACAGAAGAGATCACTCACCAATTACTATCACGGGCAAAAGAGACTCATCTTGGGGAAAATTAACTCCATTTATTACCAATCAACCAGAGTAGGGTAATGAGAAATAAAACTAAATCTCAAAACACCTTCCCTCCACCCCTCCCTTCTTCCTGGGCACAACTTCACTCCCGGATTCTCTACCTGTCCCGCAGCAGCATAGGGGGATGGGGAATGGGGTTTACAGCAGTTCATCACACGTTATCTCTGGCTGCTTCATCCTCTTCAGGGGAGGGACTCATCACACTCTTCCCCTGCTCCAGTGTGGGGTCTCTCCACGGGAGACAGTCCTTCACGAACTTCTTCAATGTGGCGCCTTTGCATGGGCTGCAGTTCTTCACGAACTGCTCCAGCATGGGTCCCTTCCACGGGCTGCAGTCGTTCAGGCACAGACTGCTCCAGCGTGGGTCCCCCACAGGGTCACAAGTCCTGCCAGAAAACCTGCTCCAGCATGGGCTCCTCTCTCCAC
>JANZLQ010000095.1:6631322-6642504 GCA_026212715.1 Elanus axillaris | reverse complement strand
GGCTGCAGGGGAATCTCTGCTCCGGCACCTGGAGCATGTCCTCCCCCTCCTTCTTCACTGACCTGGGGGTCTGCAGGCTTGTTTCTCTTACATGTTCTCACTCCTCTCTCCGGCTGCCATTTCTGTGTGCCCTGCAACATTTCTTCCTCATTAAATATGTTATCACAGA
This sequence comes from Elanus axillaris, assembly GCA_026212715.1. Taxonomy (NCBI): domain Eukaryota; kingdom Metazoa; phylum Chordata; class Aves; order Accipitriformes; family Accipitridae; genus Elanus; species Elanus axillaris. The sequence continues at coordinate 6,642,335 of JANZLQ010000095.1, read as the reverse complement.
GGCATTACCACTATTGCTGATCGGCTTGGCCTTGGCCGGTGGCAGGTCCGTCTTAGAGTCGGCTGGTATTGGCTCTGTCGAACATAGGGGAAGCTTCCAGCAGCTTCTCACTGAGGCCACGCCTGTAGCCCCCTGCCGCTGCTAGCAAAACCTTGCCACAAACCCAGTACAGCACCCAGTTTCTGCAGAGCACTGAGGTGATGCCTCCTACATGACCTGCTGTGTGTCCAGGCAGATTTGGAATTGCTCCTGCACAGGATCACTGAATGCATGAGTGCAAGGGCATGGCTGAGAGCCTGTCACAAAAGCAGGTACCAAAGACTCAGTCTGCAACTGGGATAGCAAAATCTGCAGGCTGTATTGCTGCTGTGCCAGAGTGGTCTAGGGATTGTGTGCATTTGAGGATTTGTAACTGAATTGCTTTTGAGAGTAAGTCTGGGCTTGTGTGCTGGTACTGCACTTGCAAAAACATCTCCCCAGGAGACAAAATCCTACTAGAAACCTGCAGGACCCCGAAGCAAAGTCCTACTGGATCTTTTGCAAAGTCAGAAGCCTGAATCTAGGCTGAGCCTTGGGGGCTTGCAGGGCACAGGGGCTGTCTGCTCACTGCTAATGCAAACCAGACTGTTGCCAAATCTCTTAAAGGCCCTGATATGCTTGGGCCTCACCGGCCCAAATGTTGAGGTGTGCAACCAAGTCTTGCAGGAAGGTTTGTTCCAAGGGAAGGGCTTCTGCAAGGCTGCTGCAAAACATACTCTGTTGCACATTAGAATTGTTTCAGAGCAGCAGATGGATGTTACGTGGTTCTCTTGAAACTAATTGGTAACGTCTACTCGGGAGTTTATTTTTATGGTATTCTCTTTAATGTAGAAAAAGCTATTGGCATCTCAGGATTTTAAAACAGAATTAGCTATATTGCATATATGAGAAAAATCAGCAGTATCGTGCCTTACATTGCAAAGTGGAGAGTTTTCTCCTGGAAGTGGGCTACTGTGTAAACCATGGTTTTGTTGCTATCAGCAGTAACAAATAACAAGTGCTTTCTAAGCAATACTGAACTGGAGCATTCCTGTATTTCTACTTGTAAGCCTGTCTTTGTTTCCAGAGAAAAAGGGATTCCAAGAAAAGGAGACAGGTCTTTTGAATGACATATGCTTTCTGCCTTCATCTTAGTACCTTGGTGTGAAAACAGAATGATAAGTTGTTTTTTTTCTGCTGGGGGAGGCACTCCTGATCAAGAGAAGCATGCTGCAAATTGGAAACAAAACAGAACTGAAATTCTGTGCGTATTAAAAGCGAATGCATGAGAGGTATGAAAGTCAGTGTGGATGTTAAAATGCCTAAAGGAAAAACTATCACTTAAGGCAATACTGTAAAGGACACTGCATTTCTCTCCCATGCACACCCTGTCTGTCCAAAACTCCCTACCTCTGCCTGCACCAGCACAGGGAAATGTACTAAAAGGTGCAGCACATTTCCCCCCTGCTCTTGCAGACGCAGTCCCTGCTCTCTCTCTTCCTCCAGCCCCCCATGGCTGAGGTCTGGCTCCAGCCTGCACCAGGGGGAGGTGGGCAGGTACAGCCATGGCTGGCTGACGGAGGGGAGGCCTGTGGGACCAAGGCAGCTCCTGTGCCACAGGCTCCCCAGAGCAGGGCATTCCCCACCCGCTGGCATGGGCTCTCCTGCCCCGCCTGCCCAGGTTGCTACATACGGGGGCAGCAGTGGCCCTGCCCTGTATAAGAGCCCTGAGGAAGCAGCCCAGACGTGCTGGGGGGTGGTTAGCCAGGACTGGTGTGCCATGGAGGCTGAGGAGGCCGCAGTGGTGGCAGCGAAGGCGACACTACGGACACCCAAGTGCTCCCGCTGCCGTAACCATGGCTTCGTGGTGCCGGTGAAGGGCCATGCCGGCCACTGCCGCTGGAAGCTCTGCCTGTGCGACAAGTGTGCCCTCATCACCGAGCGCCAGAAGATCATGGCGGCCCAGAAGGCCCTGAGGCAGCAGGTGCCAGACACCCTGGCTGGGGCAGCCACAGGGCCTGCTCCCCCGGGCGAAGTCTCCGGGGTGGCCACTGGGGCAGCCAGCGCCCTGGAGCAGAGTGGCCATGAGGGGATGAAGGGCACCCAGCCCACCGGTGGCAGCAGCAAAGGCATGGCATGCAGGGGGCCACCACTGCCTCCCAACGCCCCACCCTTCTGGGACTACGGTAAGGGCCTGTCCTCAAAGCCTCTTCCCCTGCCCCACCATCTTTCTTTCTGCCTTCATCCTCTTCCCCCCATGGAACACTGTCATTTGTGCAGTTTGCACCTGCTGATTTCTCAGGCTCCAGCTCCCCAGAGAGGCATTCCTGCTGTCTCTGCCGCTTTCCTTCCCCAGTGGACACAAGTACTCAGCTTGCATATTGAGCGTGCAACCCTGCATGTATTTTCCCTTTTGTAGGGTCTGCCAAGCAGGTCACATGGCTCTGCAGCGGCAGGAGCAATGTGCTCAGCCTCACCCCTCGTTGCAAAGTTGAAGTTTAAGTGGCTTTTCTCTGAGAGGGAAATTGGTCAGGGAGGGAAACCAAACTGTGATCCACTGTGCACTGTGGGTGATCATGCATGTTTCTCTGAGTGCTGTATCACTGTTTATAAATTGATGGCACAAGCCTCCAGCAACAAATGTGCTAAAAAAGTCAGCGATGGCAGGTAAATGGGGAAGTTACTGCTGCAGTTGCCTGAAGCAAGCATTTTGTGATAGCACTGTAAAAGAGAGACCTTTTGGCCTTAATTCCTGTAGCAAAGACTGAACTTGGCTGGGATCACTTGCTCTAAAAGTGCATTTGGTATTTAAGAGCAGAGCATAGATTTTGCAGGTGGAACAGTTGTATGGTCTGTCACCTCTTAAACTGCTTCCTTTAATAGTGTCTTTCATGTGACTTGTCTAGTTTATTACTATTTATTACAGTAATTTCATACTATCACTATTTACTATAGTAATTTCACAGAAATCCCTACTGACTGCAGTAGTCATTAGTCTGAGCCTCTGGAGAGTTGGCAGCCTGCAAGACAAAACGCTGTTCTGAGAAGCCCAGAGGAAAGACTCATTTCAGACATCTCTAGTTCCCACGTAATCTGTCAATAACTGACCCCCCCTTTTTTTAGCTTTGTTTCATAAGAAAATTATGTTTATGGATAATGCTAGCTGTATATGTGCCTGTCAGTCCTTCTCTTAATAACATCTTTAATCCGCTGACCAATTTAAAAAAAGGTTAGGGACAAATAATGTAATTCTAGTACTCCAGAAGTCAGCCTACTCTTGAAACAAATTCTTCCACTTCTCTACCAACTGGAGGATGTGCAGACAAGAAAGACCCTATTTGTATTAAGACAACCACTCTTTTTTAAGACTTCAGAGAGGCCATGTAAGATTCCAGATGCAAGATAAAAAACAAAGGAAGTAACTGATTCCTGCATGTGAAATTGCCTGTGTATGTCCCTAAAACTGAGCCTTTGCCTGTAAATTAACTTAAGAAGTTACAGATAGGACTGAAGTTAGAATCTGTTATTTCTGTAAATTTTTAAGTTCTGCTAGAGTCTTAAGGTAGGTTGTTTTGCTGTTGCTGATGTACTGAAAGAGTAAGATTCTGCAGCCACTGCTTTACTAAGGACTAGCTTCACAATGCAAGAGGCAGAAAAGAGTGCAGGTCATTCTGCATTACAGTATCATCTGCTGTACCTTTCCATATTTCCCTAAAAAATCACAAAATAAATTCATGACGAGCTAGCATAAAACCAAAGGGCCAGTTTCTCCTGCCTGAGAGTGGAATTTGGTACTGAACTCTGTAACATTACATGAATACTTATTTGTTATTTTCTCATCGTTTCCTAGCTCACTCTCCTTTTCCTCCAGAATACATGGTCAACCCAGAATACCTGGAGAGAGAACCTCCGAAAGTGTACCCTGGGTGTTCTGGGATATATCCTTACCACCCATTTCCCATGGGATTTTCCATAAATGAGTCGAGCTGTAGGGGAGCACCATCACCTCCAGGGATATCACTTCAGAGAGGTTTCCGACATATTCCTAGCAACTATGGGCCAGGGAATGCAGCTTCTGTGTCAGTAAGTAGCAGTCTTTTAATTACCTGTGGAAATACTGCTGTTCTTACTTTTAGCTGTCTTCTTCCTTTTAAGGTACCCATGAAAAGTTACCCTGCTTATCAGTTACTTCACAGCATTTTGATATATTATACTGAAGAAAACATTAGCAAATTATGATGTTAATAGTCTGACCTGAACCCAGAAGAGCAAACCCATGCACTTGCAAGGGGACAGATTTTGTGAAGTGTTTTGGGACTTATACATCCTGCTAACATCTGCAACAGCCTCTTGGAATGATGGCAGTTGGACACTTAATACGGTCATGTTGTACCAGCGTAGATGGCACAGAATGCGTGTTGGGAGGTTCCTCTTCTTCCATGCAGGACAGATCTAATGGGGAGGGACAGTGTCAGGGCTTGACCAAGGCACCACAGCCACAGGAACAAGATAAAATCAGTTTCCGTGAGGAAGTGAATCAGCATGGTTGGATATTTCTGGTTTGAGACATTTAGTTTCTCAAAAACAGTGGAAAATTGTTGTGGTTAACAGAAGTTTCAGATTAAAAATAATGTTTAGCATCATAGGGCCCCACACCTTTAAACCACACAGACATGGTAAGAAACAAGATGCTAAATTGCCTGTCAGTTGTAACGGTGTGTGGTGGCACTTCTAGCTCCTTTCTGTGCTGTCAGTCATGTTGGTTTAAAATGGTGGTGTCCAGTTTTTGTACCACAGTTGGGCACATTATCAGATTCCCAGCTGCCATGCATCATTCTGTCTGCACTGAGTACAATTCATCAGTTCATGTTAAGGTAGAGTGATCTGCCTCAAGAATACTAGATTTATTATTCTTTCATAAAAATACCCTGTCACATTTTAGGGGTTATTGATAAAGAGGGTGGCTAGCGGCAGTCTGAGGTCCAGATAAATTATCCTGGTGGGCTGGATATACACAGGTTGGGAAGTGCCTTGTCTAGACCATCACATGATGTGTTTTGAACTTAATTTTTAACTGTCCTGAAACAGATGGAAAGATCTCATACAAGTTCTATCTGTACCAGGGTGCATGCCAGATCGAAGAGAAAAATGCTCCTATTTCTCTGATGTTAGTGTCTCTGAGGGATGGAAATATATCTCCTTGCACATGGAATGTGTTTTATCATGCTCTAACAGGTCTGGTAATCAAAGAAGACCAGGGCTGTGGGGCACCCTGTGGTGCACACCAGCCCCTCAGTGTAGGTAGAGCCACTCACTTCACTGGGCTCAGGGGAGAATCTATAACTAGCAGGGAGGTGGTAGCAAGGAGCCTTTTCCTAGGTTGCCTCTCTGTGGCATGAAGGCTTTCAGACTTGTTTAGTGGCAAGTGCACTGGGTCAGTGGTGAAGGTGAGCTGCTCCTGGTTTAAACCAACTGCTCTAATGAGATGCCAGAACAGGTGATGAGGACTTAGAAGGTTAGTTTCAGCTGAGACATGGTCTGAGAGGCTGCTACTTCTCAGTTTCAGCATGTTACACTATGCACAGGCTTTGCACATGCTAATACGTGCACAGATGTGGCAGCATATGGCCACAAAATGGACAAAAAATGTAATATTCACCCGTAAAAATTGAAACAGAAATTGTTTGATACTGTAGATGCATCCTGGAGAGAGTCTTTAGATGGAGGATGCTTTGCTTGTGTTTCTGCACGTTTGCTTTGTGTTTCTGCAGATTCCAGATGGAGGTGGAGATTTCCATCAAGGATACTACACTCCTCTGCCTCAGTTCATGCCACCAAGTTTTCTGCCAGGGATTCATTACATTCCACCTCCCCTTTCACTGAACATGTTGGCTGAAACAACCAAGGAAGCACATGGTAAGGAAGTATGAGATAAACCCTGGGAGATCCAGTTCTAACCTGATTTCAATATCTAACCACAGAGGTACAAACCCCAAGAGACCCTGATTCTAGCTAGTTTACAGGGGTTCCCAGACCCCTGTGGTGGGGCCAGGACTGCGATCCTGAAGTCCCAGGACAGATTGTCAACTTGTACAGCTGTGGGAAGGGCTGATTTAAGGGAAGCAGCCTGACATGCTTGGGCTTTCCAGCTGACAAGCACCTCAATCTCATGCAGACATTGAAGGCCCCAGGACTCAGAGCTGTTTCAGAATGTGATCTGTTGATGTTCTCAAAATGCAAATAGTTTTCTAAATAGCAGTTTGCAGGACATATTTTAAAAATTATTTGGCTCTGTTGCAATTTAGACAAAATGTTAAAAAATGTTGACTAACACTTAGCATGACTAATACAACATTTCTTGCTCATCTGAAAATCCTACATTTTAATTGCTGTAAATGAAAGATTGAATTTCACAGGATTTAAAATTTCTGGCATAGGTTAAGTCTTTGTGCCCCTCTCTTTTGGGTCTCTTTCATGTATTGTGCCTACATGTGGACATACTTGTGACTATATTTTCAAGTTTTTCATTTGGCTGCAGCTAGCTTTGACCACAAGAGGGTAGAGCTGCTCAGAGGATTAACCACTAGCACTGGATGAGTGAATAGGCAGTTTTATTTTAAATTCTTTTTGAAAATGCAGATAAATAAATACAACTTTATTTATTTTCTTGAACATGAGAATAAAAAATTGTTACTCTGACGGTTTATGAAACAGATTACAATAATCACCCAGGAAAAAACAAATCTCTTGTATAAGAGGGAGGAGAAATACAGGAGTATAATTATCTCATTTGAATTGAAAAGATGTTGATGGTGGTTACATTGGACAAAACATAAACTGGGGTTTTTTTGGCCTGCTTTCTCAACAACATAAGGCTTGCGCAGTCTCATTTTCTGTTAATGTCAGTCCTTTCATAACTTTTCAACCCGTTAGTTATTTTCAGCCAAACATATCTGTTGTGATCACAGGCCTACACAATATTGATCTGCAAGGGAAACAGATGCCTCCCACGAAAATGGTTTGTCTGTAGCCATGTCGTGGTGTTTGGCTGGCTGTCAGCTTGCACTTAATTCCTGACTGACATGTGTATACCTTGGCCAACAACCAAGTGCCTGCCAGTCAACCCAGCAGTAAGCACATATTTCCAGAGCAGTGAGAGCATACCTGCTTCTTGTCTGGCTGGAAAGCCAAAGAAAAGTAAGCAGGAGATATGTTGGACAAAGGGAATATGAAGAATATGGCAGTGCGAGGGGTGTACAGACATTGTAAAAATGTGAAGTTATTTTAAGATACTGACAAAGGCATTAGGACTTTAAAGCAGCATGTAGGAGGTAACTGGTATGCTGGAGGTGAAATAATATGGGCTGAGTTTGAGGGGAAGAGAGGGGGACAAAAGCTGGCAGGCAAACCAGAAAGTCTGTGTGAGGATTAATGGGGTTTGTGATCTGTAGGGGATAAAAGATCTGGGGGATATTGCAGTGGCAGAGAACCTGTAGGGAGCTGCAGCTATTCTTTTGCAGTGTGTGGCAATGGGAAGGAACTGGGAGTAGCAGACAAATGGGGGACACGGAGAGAAGTAGTGGTATTGTGTGAGGAGAACTGAGGAAATCCAGTCCTGTATTGGTGGAGTGAAGTTGTACTGGCAAACAATCATGAAAACAGGCAACTGGATAGAGAGGAGAGGTCATGAGAGCACCCCCCCCCCAGAGAGCAAAATGCCATCTAATGACCTCAGCCATTACTACACACTAGGGAATTCACAACCCAGGCACAAAGCCATAGGAAACAATGCATCATGGATTGTGCTGCTCAGAGAACAATCCAGTTTTCTCAGTACTACGGAGAATGTACAAATCAATTCCACTACATAGCATTTGTGCTCCAGGATATGTAGGAATTTGCAATTGTGACCCAGTGAGGGGGGATACTTCTGCATGAGGTCATATACAAAATAGTCTGCCAGGAGAAGATGTAGATGTAGAGGGAAGCTACAGTGAAACTAATAACTGTTTGATTCTGGTATTCAAGATGCTTGAAGAAAAGAGAAAAGCTGTAACATTCAGTGCATGGGGATGTGTTAGGATTGCATCATGCGTTTTTTCTCAAGAAAGGAACTGACTCAAACGTGCAATTAGACTTGGGAACACCTTTTCTCCAGAGAGACCTCCAGAATTGAGGTGAAATGGGCTTTCTGGCAAAACTGTTGCAGGAAAACAGATACAGAAAACTCTAGCAGGGAAAACTGTGAGAAGAAATAAATGTCTGTGATCTCTGCCCTGAACGGAATCTGAAATGAAGGCAAATTAAAAAAAAAAAAGTCCTGTCTGAAAAAGATTTTCCAAGGCTAGAAGCTTCTACCAGATTTGAGTCAATGGTTGACTGCAGTTGAATGACTGAGGCCAGTTAGGTTTACAACCGTGATGTGAAGTATAGGCCATGTTGTTACACAATTTCATGCAGTATTGACAAGTAATACTATGGAGATTTAACAAAATAAACACAAGGTACGTCCAGTAAAACAGCCAGTACAGCATCTGAGGATAAAGGCTGATTGCAGATTGTTGGCTTTCTGAAAGAGCAAGCTACAGAAAACCAAACAAAACCCAAAGTTGCCTGTGAGGAAACGAGAGAGCTTTTCATGCAAATTGGCAAGTAAATACTTTACAAAATAAAAATCCCTAGTTGGATTTGAAGTGGGGATTATATAGTTTGTCAAGGCCTTTGAGAATTTACAGGAGTGTTAAAAAGGTATGGCGTAACTCACTGATTAAGTGGGCAAGAATCTGCCTCATAATTCTATTCCAGTACAGCTTCAACACTTGCCATCTTGGAAGCACTCTTGCTACATTTCTTTAAGCATGGCTAAAACAATCAACTGCTGTCTGAAGTGCAGTATCTCAGTTCAGAGAGCTGCAGCTCTTCATGTCAAGCTCCTTTGAATTAACTGGGTTGTAAAACAAACAGGATTGAAGAAAGTAATTTTGCATTGAGAATTTATCTCTGGAAATGTGATTGATACCAGGTGTAATGCAAACTGAAATACAGGGTTTGGTGTTTTTGGCTTGTTTGTGTTTAACTCTGACCTTTTTCTATTCTTCATTTTTATTTCAGCTACTGAAGCTGACAATCAGGATTCAGGGACAGTTTGTGAACCTGGCCAACCATCTTCTTCCCCAGAAAAAACAAGTAGAGACCCATCTGATTCTAAACAGTAAATGGGCTGGAGAAGAGCTGAGTAGCAGGCAGTGCTGTTTTCATTACTGAGGAGAGTGTTAGTTAATATGAGGGTAGAGTGACACTTAGTCACTGAGGAGCCACAACAGCTAGAAGAAGATTAGTCCCCCGCCCCACTTTATGATCATGTTAGAGCTACCAGGCTCACAGCTCTGCCTTGCTAGCACTGTAAAGCCCTTGTTCTAAAAGAGGTTTTCCAGAGCCATGGTAAATCGCGTCCCCCTTAAGCAGGTGGAAACAGCAAATGATTATGACTCTGTTGTCTCCTTTGCTGAGGTTAGATGGCTCCCTGACTTCGGAGTGAGGTCTTCGAGCCATGTACATTCTGTAGCCTTGTGTTCATGTTAATAGTTAAAAATTTGTTTGTATATCAATTTGCTGGAAAGGTAACCTCATTCTGAATATTATGGAAGAGTTAAGTGATGTGGAGCCTGAAGACTAAGCAGGAAAGGATGGGAAGACAGTCTGGGTTGCTGATTTACTTGGCTGCCTAAGAACATGATTCACTGGATTCAGCAGAGTAAGGAACAGTAGGTACTCAGTATGCTTGTCAAGAAGGGTGTGGGAGGAATTTGCAGAAAGGTCTGATACAGGCTGAAATCCAGTGCCTCTGCATTGTTTTCTGGGTCAACTGCCTTTAAGGCACCTTCCGTTCAGGTTGAGGACAGTCTGATTTGGAATCACTTCATGTCACACAGTCTTCAAGATTTTGAATGGCCCTGATGGGTTATACATAATTTCAATGTTTGAATGTCCTTGATGGTTTATACATGATTTCAATGTTGCTTAACTTAGTACTGCTGAAACTAAACAGTACTATTTATTTCTAAAGGGCTCCTGTAGACAGCTTTATACATGTGTATTGGAAGTGCGCTGTGGCGTATCAAAGGTGTGGAGGGACTGCCTAGGAAACTAGGACAAAACACCATTTAGCATAATAATTAGTCAAATCCATACATACTATAATTTTCAATGATAATGTTTAATTAAAAATGAAAAGTACGTTCCTCTACTGTTTGGCCTAGAGGAATTGGTTTTGTTGTTAATGTTTTAATAATTTGGGGCGGCTTTTGTATAATTAAAAGATACATTAAATTGTTGGTACGGTTTTGATGATTTGAGGCTTGCGTATCTTAAGTGTAATTTTTCTAGCCAAATGTCAGGTGTTGCCCTGAACACTTCTGTGTAGCAAACTGGTCTGGAGACACATCTAGGCTTTAGCATTTTTCTTCTACAACTTTTGACTGCTGCTGTAGATGTGAGCACAGTAAAATAAACATTCTCCTTTTCTGCTATGTGTACTAATAATCCTTTGCTCAATGCAAGATGTAAAGAAATGATGCTAAGCTGAATTTGTTTTTTTTTTTAATGTAGTAGATGATCTGCTGGAATGCTTTCCAGCACATGGGGTTTTGGCGGACAATGAGTGAAAGTGGCAAACTTAGAACTGCCAAGAGGAAAAGCTGAAAAACACATGTATCTATTGAAAATAATGTACAGCTTGTTAAATAGTACATTTACAGCACCATCTCTGCTCCCAGGAATGTCCCAAACCTGCTCTTAAAACTGCTGTTTGCTTGGGAAAATCTGGATACTTCTTTAAGGTGTCTGGATAGAGCAAAGCTCTTTTCAAAATAAAATAATCTACAAATAGAAATACCAGCAGCACCCACAAAGCAGGTTCCTCTGTGAATGGAGGGCTGTTTTATATATATATATATATATATATATATATATGTGATGATTTAAGGAGATAATAAT
>JANZLQ010000095.1:6608778-6624160 GCA_026212715.1 Elanus axillaris | reverse complement strand
AACTAGAGAAAATGGCACTAGCTCAGAGCCTACAAGACCCAGTGGGGACCTTGTATCAGTCACACAAACTTACTTAGGATTGGTCGGAGTTCACTTTTCTAATTAATGTACTTCAAGCGTATTTCCTACATTTTATCTTCTTCTGATACATTCAAGCACAACAGTTCTAGAATATTGACTTTGTGCATACCAGACACTTTCTTCTGTCAAATATAAATGCTTTTACATCTGACTAATTGAGAGCCACAATTTAGAGAAATAAATTTGACTAAGAAACCAGATACATACAAAGCAGGTGACTGTGGTTGGAGGGCTAGTATTTCATCCAGTGAGTTTTGTTCCTTTTAGAGGGATGTGCAGTCAGAGGCAACAAAAACACAGACTAGCTCTGAAAAATGCAAAAAACCCTATACGTTGAACTATGATCAAAATGCAGGCTCAGAACCTTATAAGATGTTCGTTCTGTGGAAGAAAAGCAACATGTGATCCAAAGTGCAAAACCATAAATATCTCTGGCAAAGGACAGTGTTATGATGTTTAGCTAGAATGTCCGAGCAGTGTTATTCTGAAATGAAAATTCCAGAGCAGAATTTATAATTTTCAATAGAATCCTTGTTAAAAGCATAAAACACACATGCATGTTGATGTTGAGAGGCAGTTTCTCAGTAGAAGCAGGACTGAGTCACATTGGAGAACGCATGCAGAACTGATGCCATTCAGAAGTACCTGACCTGGGTGTAAGGGAGCTATACCTTATATGAGAAGCCATCAAATTACAACAGTGCAGCTGTCCTTATTAGATCAACCCAAGAAGCAAATTAAATCTAAGTCACCATGCTTTGAGGCTGCCTGCAGTGCTTCAGTTAATATCGGCTTCTGTACATGGGATTGGTTCTCTAACTCTCAGTCATTAAGTTTTTCTTAACTTGGAGTCTAAGCATAACGTTAACCACTTACCATTAAAGCAAGACTTTCACTTGGACTCCTGTCTCTGGCAGTAAGGAAGCTTGAAACTACAACCTCAGTGCACTGCAAAATTTCAGCAAGTAGAATATTCAAAGTGTTTTGAGAGGGGATGATCTGTAGGTTTTGAGTGACTAGTGATAGAATTGTTCAACCTGAGCAGTGACTGAAATGAAGAGGCCAGACTGATACCTTTCTCTAGGGAATTTCTGGATCATCAGAAGTTAGTTTTGTCTTCTCAGAAAAGTGCTGTACGCTCAGGTAAGGCTACCTGTATGTATAGGTACTGCTTGAGGTAACATGATGAAGCTTATGTTGGAAAGGCTGTTTTTAGTGTGCTGACTGGGAAAATAAGATCTTTTGCAATACGTGGTTCATTTTTCTTGTATGCATGAGCAACATCAAGTAGTCAGCTTTATGCACTACTTTAGAATACTACCCATTTAACAGAGCTACTGTATATTTTACAGCTTATGAAAAAGTCTTGTCAGAAAAAGCAGAATATTTTAGCTGTCTTTCTATTCCTTGTTAAGGAGTGTTTTACAAGATTTAAGTGGGTTGAGTGGTGTACTGAATAATAAGTGAGAAGTGAATTAAAATGGCTTAGCATTTTTTTAAAAAATACACATTTTAATAAAACTTGCATGAATGGTTCTAATGCTTACAGAAGTTCTCACTGAACTGGTGCTTGTTGACTACATTAATTTTTCTGGACCTTGGTTTAAACATGAAGTCAGAGCTCCATGGGCTTCAGAATACTTTTCTGTGTAACTAGTGAATTAAGTGTTGAAATATTAAGGGAATGAGCGTATGCTTTCTCTTGATAGTGATAGTGACTGAAATGACAATGGAAACATTTGTTTTGTTGTACGGTTGCTTAGCCATTGAAGTGGGCTCTCAGGATGAGTTTGCCTTTTCTGTGGTGATCAAACTGCAGTTAGTAGCCCCATAGCAAATTGGATATTTGAATGCCTAGTTTAGTCTAGGCTGGAGAAGGCTGCTTCTTCCCCTGTAGCAACAAGTCTGCGTTAAAAAGTAACAACCTATAGCTAAAAGAACTAAATTCAGAGCTTTACTAGGTAGTTTATAAATTATTGTTCTTCAGTGGGAAAGCTAGCAAAAGGGAAGATGGGTGCCTAAATGCAGAAGTCACAAATGTGGTTGGATGACAAGTAGGATAGACCAACTCTTGGCCTGGCTGGAGTCCTGCCTGCTAGCAGAGAGCTGTGCCAAAGTGTCTGTGACTCCCATCTCCAAGAGCCTTGATCTCAGTCAGGCTGCACCAAGGTGCTGGCAGAATTGTGTGACTTCTGGTGGCCTCAGCTACCACATCAGCTCTTTCATGTCCCCATTTCAGTGAAGGTGGTGGCAGCACTGAATCACTGTGTGGGATGGGGCTAATGTAGCTGCAAGGAGCTAGAGGAAGTGTAGTAAGTGAGGCTTTGAGGGAGGACACAGGAAAATGCATTCTGAAGTTTTATGTTTAACCTGCTTGGGATTGATACTAGATATGCATTTGACTGCAGAAGACCCAGTCTTTTAATTTTGCTCTTTTTTTTTTTTTTTATTTGAATGTGATGAAACCTGAAAACACATATGGAAAACTTGGGCCCCTTCTAGAGGGAAGATACAGAAATACTGCTGGTGTGTTACCTCAGCACTCTTCCACTGCCTTCCACTCCTCTTACACGTTCATCTTGCTTATTCTCTTAAACAGGTAAGGACTTGGCTGTTTAATGAGCCTGACAAAAATTCTGCAGTTAGATTAAAAATGAAAGCCAATTTCTTCAATAGAAAGCTCTGGCATTGAGAAGTCTTTTCTCAACTAAAGAGAAATGTTTAACACAGATTTCCCAAATGCAGAGACAGAAACACTTGGTGGTGACTGGAATCAAAAAGACAGACCTACTGGTCTAAAGAATGTATTTTTGTTGCAATATACTCTTACTTTAAATTTCAGATATTTATCCATTATGTTCATGTTGATTAAACACTGGAATATTTTGTCAGGTTTTCCAGCATTGTTGAACTGAGTTAAAATATAATTAACTTAAAACAAATAGAACAAAACACTCATCTAATAAATGCCAGTTTCATGCTGACTGGAAAGAAAACACTGTGTTCCTGCCCTGTGACCCTGGTGCTTGTGTTAAAGCACAAAGCCTCCAATCATACGAATGGAACATAAAACCTTTCACTATTCACTTTGTGTAACCAAGCAAGTATGTGGTAGTGTGGGCAATATAAGAAGCCAACTTTTTATTTGTGTGGAAATTTTATAGTGCACCTCACTGAGTAGCCTGGTAAAGACTCAGCTGAAGATAAGACTCTAACTGATGAGCACTGTGGACCAGATCCTATAGAGTCACTGATGTTAAAGATCGGTTTGGACGGAGCTGCCCAAGGGCATGTCTGTGTGGAGCATGGCACATACATCTCTGCTGATGGCAAGAGCTGCAGCTCCTGAGCTGACAGAAGTCTGCCTGCATCAGTGCGGAGCCATGCCCTGTCTTGTCAGCCGTGCTCAGAGATGTGCACCCTTTCTGCAGAGCACACCTGAGCTTATCACACAACACTGGCAGCTGTCATATTATTTGGAAGACAGCCAGGAAGATGATGGCCATGATAACAACATTGTGATAGATGAGCCATGTCTGTCACGGCTGTGTGAGATCCAGGGCATACCCACCCATACAGGGAATTTTGCACTCTGCCATACACTGGCACAGCTTTAATGGCAAGGATGGGCAATGCTTGTTCTTGAGGCTTGTTTCTTCTTCTTTGGAAACTGTTATCTGAGTAAGCATTCATACTCCATTTAGTTAAAGTGGATTTCTGAAGACCAGGGGGTTGCAAAGAAATCCAGAAAGAGGCATTGGTTGAAGCTGTATTTAAACATTTCAATAGCATACTGATGAGTAGGAGATGAAAGCCCAGACCTGTAAGCAAGGATTCAACAAATGAAACTTTCAATGTGAATATCTTCTGTTCTTGGGTTTAACCTCCATCTCCAAAATCCTTGGTGTTTGAGTTGTAGTGGCAGGCAGGTTAGTTTGCTGCCTTGCGGTCATTAAGGAATGTGTCGGTATTGTAGGTATCCCACTGTATGCTCTTCTCATTTTCCTTTCAGTGTAACTCATTCCTTCCAAGCAAAAGCTAATTACCTTCACTTGTGCACTTTGCCTTGTTGTGCGCTTTCTCCTGTGCTTTGCACTTTCTATTTAGACAATAAAAGGACTAAAGGGAAAACAATGTTTCTTTATGTTAGAAGTACAGCAGCCTCACATGTCAATATTTCTTTTCCCCCTATGCACTCTGACTTAGTTTATTTTTTTAAACACTTTGGCTTCTTTTGAGGAGATTTGGGTTCCAGAGCAAACCAGTTTGCACAATGTGCACAGCTTCATGTTGCACTGGACTGATCGCATTTGTTATGTCTACCAGCTGATAGAGTTTTCTAAAAATATTTAGCCTGTAATGTAACCCTCCCTGGTCTTCTGTTTTTATTGCAAACATGCAATTAATCACCCTAATTGTTTGAATTACCCAGAAGCCCAAGTGATTATCATTAAAAAAAAAAATAAAGATAATGATGGCATGGTGTGGCTGTAGGACTGAGATGAACCTTCAGCACAGCCCAGTAATCTTCCACTGGCTCTTTTATGTCTGGGGGGAGATGTCCTGGATGTGGCTTGATGTGCATGATGGGTGTCACACAATCCAACCTGGGTGCTACCCGTGTCTTTCAGGCGATCCTTGCGTGCTGCCCTCCAAATTGTTGCCAGATCTGGCACTAACAGAAAGTGTTGAACTGAAAAGTAATTGCATGAGAAAGAGTGGAGGAAGTAAGCACACATTGTCTTAGAAAATGTTGTTTAAGAAATATTAGAGCTGTCATTTGCATCAACAAGACCAGCATCATTTAAAGGTCAGGTATATATGAATAATTCTAATTCCTGAAAATATCTGAAACAAAAATTAAACCAAAAAGCTGTTTCTGTTCTTTGTAAATTAAAACCAGTGCAGATTTTCTCCCCTTCAAATAATTCTCATGTTAGGGGCTTGAGTCTGTGATAAGCTTCACTTCTTTGGCACATTCTCAGGCCCAGTTAAGAAATCCTTGGAAATGGTTCTAAAATAAATGTCCAAACACAGGCAGTGATTCCGAGGGTGTGCCAGGGAGAGCTCCGCACTTCCAAGACTTCTGAAAATCTCTTCAATGACTCTGACCAGCTCTAGGGAAGATAAAGCCAACCATAGTCTGAATTTCTTCTGTTTAAAAGGAAATGACATTGTAATGTTCTAGAAGAGTGCAGGCCGCATGCTTTCATTTTGCTACTGAGAGGCTATGTGAGGAGTTTACAATGTTGTCTAAGAAATAGGAATGTCTTATTTATATATATATGTGTGTTTGTGCGTGTATATATACATATGAGGATGTAATTCTTCCTTCATACTAGCATTACATCACTTTTTTATCTATTGTAAATCTGGGTCACTCCTGAATTACGTTACTGTGAATGCAGATGGAGTTTGGACTACAGCATGGGTCTGAAATGCTGTTTTCTAATAGGATTAGTGAGTCATTTGTGTCCAGATGTGGATTTGTTTGGGGGAAGGGAATGGGGATGGGGGAAGTGGGGAGGTGGTGTCCGGACTCCTGATCCCCCCAACATCCATGGGAATTTCCAGCACTTTGTTGCTTATCCTTGCAACTCTTCCCCAAGGACAGGGAGCTGGAGCTGGAAAGAGCCGGGGCAGCTCCTGGGAGTGAGACACTCTTCCTCTCTGTGGCTTGAGGCAGACCCAGAGAGAGAGAGGAGAGGTAGCCAGTGCAATTGAGGTGTTTCCATGCTAGGAGAGATGTGGGAATGGACGTAACAAAGGTTTACAGAATCCTGATCACCAGGGAGCCAGCAAATGCAAAATAAACTCAGTTGCAAAAAGTAAGGAGCCCCCAGGGTACATGCTGTTAGGTGGCAGGATGCTATCAAGACCAAAAAGACTAAATGATTTCCATAGAAATTGGAGAAAATCATGGGGAGAGGCCCACAAGGGCTATTATACGTCACTGTCCAGGACAGGAGAACAGCGTATTGAATAGAAGGTTTAATCAGTGCAACACCAGACTTAATGCTGACAGTACTTCTCCCTGGAACAATGGTTCCTTGAAAATCTTTCTGCTGAGCATGTATGGGCTCGCTATTAACCTCTGTAATTTCAATAGTTTTAACGAGGTTGGCAGAAGTCAAAGGGTACAATAATCTTTACATATTTTTTTGCTTTGTTTTTCTTTGCTTGAAATCTAAAGGCAGTTTCCAATCACTTGCAGTCTAAGCTGGCTGTACACAGCTAGCCTGTGATCTGACAGAAAAAAAAATTATATCATTACAGATATGGACATGTATATTTTATGGGAAAAATTAGAATGCCACCCTGTTAAGTAAATATTTACAAAGATCTGTAGCCTAGAAAATGCTAAGAGGGACAAAACAAGTGCCAGTTAATTCTGTATACTTTGGATCAGATTTCAGCTACAGTCAGTGCCAATTATAAAACTGAATGGAGTGACACAGTATATTAAGGAACATATAATTTGTCATACAGTGTCAACATTGCTGGCATTTTATATTTCTTGAGGTAGCACTTTTGAGCCAACTCTTGTTAAGTGTCCCAAAATCTCATTTAGCACGTCAAAAAGTACTTTCATTGTTAATTCTCTGAATATAGGAGAAATAGGCCTTGTGATAGACAGCTTTTGACAATCATAGCTAGGCTAAACCTCTTAATGGTGGGATTTAGATTGTTACGAGTATGCAATGTCTGAAGCCAGCCCTGCTAGAAAAAGCTGTTCACTGCAGCTGTTCAACTGACTGAAATACCCACATACTATTCCAAGTAAATGCTATCTTCAGACTCTGACCTGCTCTATACATCACTTAATCTTAGAATCATAGAATCATTTAGGTTGGAAAAGACCTTTATGATCATTGAGTTTAACCATCAACTATGTCCATTAGACCATGTCTTGAAGTGCCTTGTCTATGTGCTTTTTGAATGCCTCCAGGGATGGTGACACCACCACTTCCCCAGGCAGCCTGTTCCAATGCCAGACAACCCTTTCAGTAAAGAAATTTTTCCTAATATCCAACGTAAACCTCCCTTGCTGCAACTTGAGGCTACTTCCTCTCGTCCTATCTCCAGCCACCAGACAGAAGAGACCAGCCTCCACGTTACTGCAACCCCCTTTCAGGTAGTTGTAGAGAGTGATAAGGTCTCCCCTCAGCCTCCTTTTCTCCAGATTAAACAGCCCCAGTTCCCTCAGCCACTCCTCATAAGACTTGTGCTCCAGGCCCCTCACCAACTTGGTTGCCCTTCTCTGGACACGCGCCAGCAGCTCCATGTCTTTCCTGTAGTGAGGGACCCAAAACAGAACACAATAATCTAGGTGCATCCTCACCAGTGCCGAATGCAGGGGAACAATCACCTCTGCTCCTGCTGGCCGCAGTATTTCTGATACAGGCCAGGATGCTGTTGGCCTTCTTGGCCATGTGGGCACACTGCTGGCTCATATTCAGCTGGCTGTTGACCAACATCCCCAGGTCCTTTTCCGCTGGGCAGCTTTCCAGCCACTCTTCCCCAAGCCTGTAGTGTTGCATGGGGTTGTTGTGACCCAAGTGCAGGACCCGGCACTTGGCCTTGTTGAGCCTCATACAAGTGGCCTTGGCCTATCGATCTAGCCTGTCCAGATCCCTCTGGAGACCCTTCCTACCCTTGAGCAGATCAACCCTCCTGCCCAGCTTGGTGTCATCTGCAAACTTACTGAGGGTCCACTTGATCCCCTTGTCTGGATCATTAATGAAGATATTAAACAGAACTGGCCCCAGTACTGAGCCCTGGGGAACACCACTTGTGACTGACTGCCAACTGGATTTAGTTCCATTCACCACAGCCCTCTGGGCTCATCCATCTAGCCAGTTTTTTCACTCAGGGAAGAGAATCTTAAAAATCCCACAACAAATCACAATAAAATGGGCAGATTTCACATTTTCTAAGAGCAGACATGAAACTGTAAACTGAAAATATTTGGTTTTTTGGTGGCTACTAGAATTGGAGTCTTATAGTCCTAAACAAATCCTAAATACTTATTTTATGCCACTTCTCTGCCCCATGTCCCAAATAACTGAGACATTTTTAGCATGAAGCGTGAGAAGGCAAAGCAGTTTGACACCTGAAGTGGCTTTATTACCTAAAGGTTGGCAGCTCTGCCATGTCGTGGGAATAAAGCTACTGAGGACCCTCTTTTTGTGCTATAGAGAATGCATAAAAGCTGAAGTCAGCTCCACAGTTTCAGCAGTGCTCAGCACTGGGAGGGTATGGCAGCATGGTCTGTGGGGCTGTATGCTGAGGATACAGCATGCTCTGCCAGGCACTGAGTGGGAGTGTGGAATGGTGTTTACTTTCCTGGAAAAGATGTGAGAGCCAGATCCAACAAAACCCACTGCCTTCAGGCAAAGAGAACTAGTGGGAGTGCTGACAAATGGATGTGCCCAGAGATTGGGGCTGGACTCAAGTGTCTGCACAGGTGGATTTCTCTAAGCTTCAGGCCAGTCCAGCTGCGTGTCTTCTGATGCAGACCTCTATTACATGGCAACCCTGACATCCCCAGGTAGAGGGTAAAGTGGCTTAGTTGGACTCTGTGAGGCTCGTTAGCTTGTACTCTCTTTTGTTCATCAGCTCCCTTGAAATCTTGGCCTGCCCCAGTGTTACGTGCCATCACCTCTACTTTCCCACTCTGGTGTTTTGGTTCCCTTGCATCCATGAGGAGGCATCAGCTGGCATCAGTGAGCCACAGGGTAGCCTCAGCTTTACTCCATGCTGTCCCTGCACTCCTGCCTCTTTTAATTCACCAGTGTTGTAATGTGATTTCAAGAACTCGGAACATATTCTTCCTGCATAAGCTTAGTGAAATTGGATACCTTTTTTTTTTAATTGAAAAGATAAAGTTGTTTTGGCTGCAGTAAAATCTAAGAACAGTGTTTTACAATGAGGGAGAGATGTATGACATGCATGACTTTTCTTAGTACACTGTTCTTACACAACTCATTAGAGGATCTAAAAGCCCATTATATTCTAGGCTAAGCCTGATTGCTATGTGTCTCCTATATAATATTTTATAAATTCCCATATAAGAAAGAAACGCTAGATTAAATTAATGTTTTTAAGTACAAGGACTTTGACTGCAAATGAAGAGTAGGACTTTGATTATTGCCTAAAGATTACATTCTAAAAAGTTATTTTACATGCTATCCTAAGTCAAGGCTTATTTTAAAAGCAAGCTTTTGACAGCAAAAGTAAATTCACATGACTTTCTGCATAAGGCTGGATCTATTTTGTGATGATGGTTAAATTACCATCATCTTTTCAGCACCTTTTGATGCCATGAAAGAAAGCTTTCTTCACTGATTTTCAATGCAATGAGTCTGGCATACTGAAATATCAGCCACACTTCCAAGGAAGATTTTTCTGCAAAGCAACTACCTGTAAGTGTAACCAATATTAGAAAGCTTTGGGCCTGAATTCGGCCACCTACATGTACTGGCTGTGCAAATTATTTCACTGAAGCCAACACAACTCTTTCTTTGCATAGAATAATTTTGTAAGCCACAGGATGAAATTCTGTAAGAAGTTACTATTCTGACTGTGGTTTGTGCTCTCATATCTGCTCCAAGTAGAAAAGGTAGTTAAAAATTCAGACAAAAGAAAAAAACTCATAACTTGCATTAACTTTTATTTCATTTTTGAAACTTTTTAACAACCTGCTAAATTACAGTGAACAGGAGTCTTCCTTGACATATGCTCTTTGAAATCACAACTGAATGTGGGTCTTTGGTTTAAGGAATTTTTACTGAGTTTTCATTACTTTTTTAATTACTCTGTTACTTTTCTGCTTCACTGAAAGCAAAAAGCTGGTTCTAGTCAAAACACTATAATTAAACGTTCTGTAATGCAACTCTTGCAAACTCTTGCATAGTGGGAAGACCTGGCAAGTAGTGAGACACTTCACAGCTTAGTGTTTGCACTTGACTGTCTGCTTGTGTAACAACTGTACCCAGACACTGAACAAACTCAGGCTCAGGAACTGAATTTACTGAAGCTGCTGAAGTTTCTTCGAGCTTCTGACTTCATTTATATCGCTGTGCAGCGCAGCCTTTATGCACATCCTGCTTATGTGCCCAGCTCTCCATCAGGTACAGTAAAAAACCAAACCAAACCAAAACCCAAAAACCCTTTCAGATGGTCAAAAGTGGCGTTAGTTGTGGGCTGTTCAGAGATTATCCCTCTGGGATTTTTAAAGGCAAGGCAATTGCATCACTCACTGTTCTCAAGTACTATAAAGAAATCTGGAAGCCTGAAAATGGAGGTTTGCTCCTCATCCTTGGCCAGGAACGTATCATCCATAAGGCACTTGTATATCCTGATGATGGATTATTATTTGTGTTACAGAAGTGTGCAGTGAGAGCAAATTCAAGACCCAGTTAAGCCACAGCTGCAAAAACACCATCCTTTTGCTCTGAAAAATATATAGGCAAAATGAACGAAACCAGAGAGAGCTGAAGAAAGGAACTGGAACTAGACACAAATGGGAACCAAAGCTTGTAGATACAAAAAATATTTTTTAAAATACCATGTATATCCAAAGAAGCGTGCTCAGTCTGGACTCAGAACACAAAGGCAAGCCTTTGCAGGGACAAAGCATTGTCTCTCACCTGTTCTGTAAAGTGGATTTTTTTAAAAACTGAGCATTTTTCCAAGTTCTCTGGCCCACCTTTGAGCCTAGCTGGTCTACTGAGTATCTGGTTTACTCTGTGTGGGTGTTTACACCTGGCTTGTTAGAGCAGCATCTGAGTGTTTACTTGTAGTGCATTAAATGGTGCAGCTGGCATCAGGCACATGGTGTTTCATCTCCTGGTCTGACCTTGGGGCAAAAACTCTAGCGAGGTGACTATTTTATCTTAAGCTTTTTGATTTGTCTTTCATGTGTCACCTTTAATAGGTATTTCTGTTAGAGAAGGCAAAGCTTGGAGCATCCTCTGCACTTGGGGAAAGTCCGGGTGAAGGTTGTGGTGCTCCTTAGGTCGGGCTCCATCCAAACCTCCCGACCTCACCAACAGGGGATGCAGGTTGAGACAAGCCTCAGGCCCTAGTGTGGTGCTCAGGGGAGTAATGAGGCTATGCTGACATGAGAAGCTTCCCAAATGGATGTGACCATCCCAAAGTAATAGGAGGGGAATCTCTGGCAGCACTCATTACCCTGATCTGCTCAGAGCAGGGTGCTGAGAGCCAGAGCAGCTTATTGCCAACCTGGGTATCACCTCAGTTTTGTTCTGTATGTAGTTTTGTGGAGTTTTCTTTGGGAAGAAGGAGGTAACGCTTCCTTGGTATTGTTTATCAGTTCATTGTTTTTAATGAAAAATATTTCATTTGCTACTTTTGGCAGCATCCACACAGTAACCTGTTGCCAGCCTGTTGACCTGCTGGTCAGAGAATTGATGCTGCATTTACTTGTATTTTTTATTCACCCCTTCAGCTTTTCCCTCTGTAAGGCAGCTCTCTCTTTCCCCACCTTTCCCCCCAAGCTTCTCACAGCACTGCAGATGTTCAGGGGGGCTTGTTTGTGTCCCTGCTTTTCCCTGGCTCCAAACACCTGTACTGCACCCAGATTGCTTATCCCAGGTAGAGCTGGTGCCAGCAAGGAACCTGTATTACTGAGAAGTTTTTCTTTGGCTTTCAGATACATGTCTTTTTCTTCTATCCTTTTCCATTATTAGCCTGTTATCAGCATTGTCATCATCAGGTGACTCTGCTGGAGCTGCTGGTGTCTGTGCAGCCTTAAGCCTGGTTTATCCAGTTTATTAAACCAGTTTTACAGCTGATTCATTTCACTTCAGAGGCACAAAACTGCTGAACATGGGGCAAATTGCTCTCTGCTGTGGTGAGGGGAGCATTGCTGCCAGCCAAGGGCTGGCTGCTCTCCCCTCCTGACATATCCAACAGCTGATGAGAAGTTACTTGTGTTGAAACTTTTGGTGAGGAAGAATGCAAGCTGGCCAAGACCTTAGGATTAAAATTCTTCTTTCTTTCTTTTAAAGTATCATGAGGTAATCACTGAATAATAAATGGTCAAGATTTTGGTTGTATTTCTTATATGAAAGATTGTCTTTCCAGCAGCTCAATTGCCCCAGCACCAAACTGGGAATTAGTTCAACACTAACACAGAAGGAGAGTGTCATATTCTGAAAAATCCCCTGCAGAACCTGCCTTTTCTTTTCTAGAGGGTTGTGGTGTTGGGTATGTTTTGTGCATGTACTGAACAAACTTAAGAAAATGTGGCTTGTGACTAAAGAAACTTAAAAAAACCCTGAATCTTAGATCACAGCCCTCTGTTGCAGGCAGGCTTCTGCTGGGAAGCAGGGATCAGTCATCCAGAATGGCTTTTCAGATGCCCACTTCATAGGAGTATCTTTGTTGCTGCTAATCTAGCTCTTGTGCTTATAGTAATGCATGATATGGCCGTGTCAATTCTGTTACCTTCAGGTTTTGGACAATTCCCATTCAGATCCTACATTTCTGCTTTTTCTGGCTCCCTCCAATTGCACTTATTTACTTTACCACTCACCTTTCTGCACCAGGGTGGGTCACTTTGAGCTTCCCCTGCCTATGAAGAGCAGCTTCTCTCTAGGATGACTCCTCTGACATGTCCCACTCCTTCTGGCCCCTCCACATCCTGCACTGTCCATTCCTTTCCCCATGAATCTCTGGTGCTCAGCAGCCTCTGTGGATTTATCTCAAGCAAATCAGATTGTCTCCTCTGAATCTGCCCACCAGGTTTTCAGGGAGGGCCTTTTCTTTTCTGTTTTGGCCTTTAAAAAATATTGATCATCAGGGGCCTCACTCTGCAACCTGCATAGCAGTAGGTTTACTGTAACTTTTTTTTCAACTTGTTCACAGTTGGAGGAGCATCTGGGAACAACTTGAAGCGTGAGCCCCCAGGGCACCCTCCTTATCCAACCAGTGTGTACTGCTGGGAATTGCTTGCTCACCTGCATCACTTCTCATATATGGAAAAACTTGTTGCTAGGGGCGAAGACTGTGGCTACATTAAATATTGCTGATAACATCTTTTGCTGACTGTTCTGTAACTGGAAACTGCCTTGTGAGCCATTTTGGGATGCTGAGTCCCAGCATGCAGAGTCAATCATATGTTGTGTTATTCAGCTTTAATCTTGTTAAGTAAAACTTCTAGAGGTATTTATAACTTTATTCAGTACGTAATGTTCAACAAAAGGTCACTGGGCAGCATAACGTCAGTTAAAATAATAAAGGCACTAATTAATTGACAAGATGTTTTCACTCCAATTTAATCTGCCAGAATTTAACTCTGCCTGGAGGACATAAACTGTCTTCCCTTTCTTTTTGGTTTCCATACCTTCCAGTTTTAGCACTTGTAAAGCTTTATTTAATCTAATGATTATTGCTGAGGTAGTTTGAGAAGCCAGTGTGAAAACAAACAAAAGTATCAAATGCATCTCTCACCTTTTTCAAGTTGCGTCTTTTGTTTTCTGTGTTTGAAGGAGCACAGTCTGTCAGCAGCATTTCTGAGCTGCCATAGTGTGTTTCTAACTGTCTCAAAGACTCTCCAGTGAAGAGAGACTTTGAAGAGTATCACAACACTAAAATATCTTCAGCAATATTGTTTATCTTTCCACAACATCTCTGGAAACCTTCATGCATCATTGTTTTGGCCTTAAATTAACTTGCTAGACCTGAAGAAATTGCTTTTAGGATAATTTCTGACATACAGCTATTACTAAGTTGTGTTTAAATATTGTCTAATAATATATTCATTAAAGAAAGCTGTTAGCTAGACATAAACTCCAACGTATCAGTTCCTGGTTATACTCCCTTGGCCTCTGTAATCCTTTTTTCCCCCACCTCTCTTGCATTACCTTTAATTACCTCTTGCACTACCCTCAGTGCCAATCTTGTCTCTTCTCAGAGATGACCATTCAAAATTTGCTTTTGGTGCTGTTTTGGTGTATGATTGCGGAGAAGCCAGGCTGAACAAGAGGAGTACTAGTATTTTTTTGGTTGCTGATGTGTGCCAGTAATTTGGGAAGTAGTTAGTCCATGCTTCTCATTAGCACAAAGCTCTGCAAGAAGCATGGATTAATGTACTAGAGGGAAGGTACAGTGAGGTATATGATATGCTAGAGTTTGGTGGAGTCTGAAAGGAATAAACTATTGTGGCTGATGAGTTTCATTACAGTTACCTGTTTTGCAGATAATGTTATTTTAAATAGTGTTACTGACTTAAACTGTTATTTTTAAGTGGATGTTTAAAGATAGGACCAGGTAATCTGAAGTGATGGGTAAAGTGATCCTGGAGACTGCGTGTACACATCTAGAGAAATAGTTACTTAAAACAATTGCTGAAAACTTCCAATATCTCAGATGAAATAAATACTTAAAACAATTGCTGAAAACTTCCAGTATCTCAGATGTTTAAATCATCAGACAAATATTACAGCTAGTCTCCTGCAGTGTTTTAATGCATTACTGTGTCTTTCCCTTACTGAATGTCTAGTGAGTGAGAAAAGTGGGGTATCAGAAGTGCATGCAGCTGCGCAACACTGGGGAACTACCTTGCAGCCCGCCTTCTGTCCCCAACTGGCAAAGTAGCCATTGCCCAATGTTTTTGGGACCACTGACTTGCAGTTCCTGCCCATGGCATCAGGAGAGTACCAAAATCTGTCCAAGGCAAATGAGACAGTACTGCAGAGTTGCTTTTTTATTTTTAAAATATTAATTGTGTTAATAATAATTGGTTTTATTAATAATAATAATTTACATGCGGAAAGGCAATCTCTGCACATGTTACCTATTTTTCACTCAAACCCACATGAATCCATTCCTGTAGAGGAGGAGGCTTAGTCCCATTAAAAGTGTTTAGCCTTCCAAAATTCTGCTTCTGCTTCAGGTAGGGGCCACATGAATATTAAATACAATGAGCATGAAGTAAATATAGTATATTATATGGGATAAGAAAAGGTTGTAGTGCACACAATGAATGTCATGTGTTTTCCATTAGCGAAATATCTAAAAGTGAATTGGAAAATAATGTTTAACAAATATTACCCTGAAATCAACCATAATTTTAATTAAATAAACATAAGCAGGCAGTTGAAAATCAGATCTGCAATCTTTAGTAATGAGCACCATAACCAGTCAGATACCGCGTCAATGTTGGTAATTCATTAACAATACTGGGAGAGATCATATAAAAATGGCAGTTTCTATTTCAGAAAGGAAGTTGATGAAATGTTGGCAAATATGCGCTGCTGGGGGTGGGGGTGGG
>JANZLQ010000095.1:6574762-6605915 GCA_026212715.1 Elanus axillaris | reverse complement strand
CTTTTTTATATACTTCGATTTTATATAACTAAAAGAACCACTTTGGCAAAAAGTTCAACATTTGACAGTTTTTATTTAGATGTTGACATGGTTTTTATATTCTTAAGTTTAGAGAGATGGCAAATTCTGTCTTTTGGATTTTTTCAAATGTTTAATTTGCAACTGTTGGAATCTGCTGGGTGTTTAAAATGGACATGAGAAAGAGGAAGCAGGGTATGCGTTTTATTGGGGAAAAACCAGTAAAATTATTTTGAAAGTTCCTTTAGTATATTTCTGACATAATATAGAAGAACATATTTATATTGAACACAGTATTTGATACTGTATAATATAAAAGTCAATTTAGAAATACCGCTGCAATGAAATATTCTGTATATATTGTATAATAAAAGTTTCATAGAAATAGCATATGATATTTAGAAAAAATAAAATAGGATTAGAGGGACTGTAATGCATGGCTAAAGGTTTTATGTGTTGCTAATTACTTCAAAAAACATTTTGTATTAAATACAGTATTTGCAACAGACTGTGAGCAAAATAAATAGATATTTTTAAAGACAGGCTTCTATCATTGTCTGGAAGGAGCCTTTAGCCAACACCGAATTCACATTCTCTCTCATAGTTAATCATAGTCTTAATTAAACAAAGCTGAGCTGAATAGGAAGGCAGTGAGATAATTTTAGACCCTTAATCCACAGATATAAGATCGTTTTCTAAAATTGGGAATGAGCATAAGAACATGTTTTACATGTAGGGAAACTGAGGTAGACTGAGACTGCAAAACTCCTTGGGGTTATGCAAAAGAAGGCAAGGCAGAGAGATACGCAGGACCCTAATATCATTCTGTGTGACTCCTGGGTGCCCTTGCTGGGTCTGGCAGAGGTGTCTGAGACCAGGACTTGTTTCCAGCCTGAAAACCTGCTTGGAGCCTCTGTGTTAACAGGCAAAGCAGAAGCCTTTGAACAGCTTGTTTTAATTATGTGAGGAGCACGCTAGCTTTCCACAGTTGTCTCTTAATCTTTTTTATATTTTTGTTCACACTATGTCACAGATACATACTGCATTTAATTACTCCAACTTAGTTCAGTATGCAACAGATAAAATGCAAGACTGGAAAGTGGCTGTTGCAGTTGCGGTGATGACTCCACAGTAGAGCTGCCACAGTCTGTATGCCTTCTTAACCTTAGGCTTAGACGAACAGGAAATTCATTTGGTTGCTGGTCACAGAAAATCCTTGCATATTTGTATTTTCAAGACAGATTTGTTGTTTGGAGTAAATCAGAAGGAACCGATCTGTCCCTGCAGCCCAGCGATGTGCCACTTTGCTTGGCAGTTCCTGTGGGATGCCCAGTTGCTGGGGCCTGATCCAGAGTGTTCTGCAGGAGGGCACTGAGCCTCAGGCTGCATGACCACCTACCTCATTCACTGCTGCCTGCTTCTATGGTTCCTGAGAGGCATTTGTCCCTGCCTGGGCCACCTATGGGACCAATCCTGGGTCGGTTTCCCTAGAAAATAGGACCCTTCAGCACATTCCTCTGCTCCCTGCCCCAGAGGAGCCCTGTGCACCTGGTATCAGCCTGGGGATACATCTCAGGGTTATTGGAGATCCTGTTGGCATCGCCATAATAGCAGACCACTTCGGTTTTGTATCTGTAAGTAATCATGGGGTCAGCAGAGGGAGCTCAAGGACACGCAGTCTCAGCTGTGGATTTCGGCTCAATAGAGATTTCTGGGTGCTGAAGTGTTCCCGACATAAACTCTCTGCCTTTGGGTGTTGCAATAACTTAATTTTAAGCCCCCAAACTATGCAGTGGCTGTGTGGGGCCATCTGGGTTGTGCTGGAAGGAGGAGAGCTGGGTGGGAGAGGTGTTACTAATAGGAATACCTTTGGGAAGGGACTTTTTTCTTAATATTGTTAATAATGAGATCAGCACAGAAACGCAAGGTGTGCTAACACGGTCCTCTGGTGACACCAGTTCGGACTGAAAAATCATGTGGGAAGACTTGGCTGGCCTTGCAGTGTGTACACCAAGAGAAGTGGGGAGGAAAAGCAACAGTATACATGTAAAGCTGTGCCCATTGAATAATATATATACATACATAAGTTGGAGATAGCAGATCATCACTAAGCACCAATGTAGCAAAGGTGTGCAACAACTGTCCATACACAGAAGGGTCAAAAATACTGCAGCTACCACATATCTCCCACTGAAACCCATGGTAGCTGGTCTCAACTTCCCTTTGAAATTGGGTGTTACTTCTTTCAAGCTCCCTCCATGGCTGTCAATCCAAGTGCAGGCAGACTTGCAGCTGTCCTGTATATGGGGATTGCATCTGCAGTTTAATCTTACCCAGGGACAGGGGCTTTTTCCTCTTCCCTCAGTCAGCTGTGATGGAAAGCAGTGGCTGTGGCCACTGGTGCCTGTGCTCATGTGCTCCTTCACCTGTGCCCAGCAGGGCCAGCTGCAGAGGTGTCCATAAGTCTGAGCAGGGGGCAGGAGTGGACCTTGATAGATGAGGGAGGTTTAAGCAAACAGTCTGTGCAAAATGTTACTTTAGCTGGGATTTGCTGAGAGGTCTCACATCAGAAAAATACCAGTAATGGACATTATAAGGATTATTGGTATTCTTGTTGTCTAATTCCTTGGCCCTTTTATTACTTCTGACTGTTCAGACTTCATTGTTCAGCCATAACACCCATCTGATTTTTGAGGAAAAAAATTATTAGCCAATCACTACTCTTTCTGGCACTTTTCAAAAACATCACATTTGCTTGGAAAATGTCTTTAAAAGTTTATGACAATGGCAACTTTTTGATCATTTAACTTCATGTTGAGATTCAAGCTCTTGGTGATGGGTTTTTAACTGCAAAAGGAGCCCTATAAGCCTGATCTTGGACAAGAGGTGGGCATTTCAGAGTCAGTAGAGCAGCAGAGTCTGGGCAGGACATTTTCATACCATTATGCCAGAGCTGGAGCTCCCTCTTGTGAGACAAGAGAAATATCGGAAAAGTCCAGAACTATCAACTGGAAATGTGCAGAGAAAGTGGTGTTCAATAGGCAAGTGATTTCCAGTAGCTTTTCCTGTAAGTCTGCACACACTGGGACAAGAAAATATGGCATTTGTGGCTATGGTCTTGCAAAATTTGAAACTGGTACTATAATTTGTACATAGCTGTGATCTGTCACAGAGTTGTGATGCTTGATAAAAATACCAAAGTAATTTTCAATGGAAATAATTCTCCTGTTTTCCCCCTGCTCTCCTTTTAATGACTTTTGTCTCTGACAAAAAGAGCCTAACTTTATATCAGCTAATAAAAAGCAGAAAATAAATGAATCTGTCAGAAGTGATAAATAGTGTTTGCATTCTTGTGCTTGCTGTGCTTAGCATCAGCTGTGATGAATTGGCAACTCTTCTGCCATCTTCTCACATGGAGCACCAGAGCTGAGCTCTCTCATGTCCATGCCAAGACCATCTCCCTTTGAAATGGGGGGTGTCCAGCCAGGCACTGGACAATGAGGGTATATGGGATACATGTGTACAGTAGCCATATGTATGAAGACCCCATAGATGGCTCCAGGTGTATTTTAGCCTGGGAACATTTATGGAAAATGCTTGGTATTTAGTGAGATCTGGTGCACTTCGAAAGGGAAAAAATGTGTTTCAGAAGTATTTTTATGAGCCCTAGGATTAAGTTCTTTCTGGCAAGTCTGATTTAGTGGCAGCCAAAGATGTGATGGTTGCCGGTAACGCCTGCCCTGACGCTCCCCTGACTTCAGCAGTGAGTCCTATAGCAGGGTCTGGGTAGTTTGTCTGTTACAAGAGCCTGAGCACCTGGGGGTCCTCCACACTGCTGAGTGAGACCTTGCCCCGGGCCTGCTGCCAAGCATGAGTTGCCCCTTACAGAGTGAAAGCAAGTGTTTAAGGAGTCTTCTGCAATGTTTGTTGGGTTGATTTTGCTGCTGATAAATAAATAGAGCTCCCAGGTTTGCCTTCAGTGTGGCTGCCGTGGCTGTGAAACCAAAGCTAACATATTTGGATTGCTCCCCCCAACCCTGTCCCCACCAGGACCTGTCAGCTCTTGCACTTCTTCACCAGGGAAAGGAGGACTCTTGCATCTTGTTGACAGTCCCCCAAAACCAGGGTACATCCAGGTGGTGGCATGTCCAAGGACTGATGCACTGCTTTTCTGGCATGGAGTTTATTAGGTCAACCTCTTTTCCCTCTGCACAGCAAGAGTTAATTGTGCTAGTGTAAGAACATTATTCCAAGGGATTATTAAAAAAAATATATATAGTTTTTCTTACAGCAGGGAACATGCCCAATAATTGATGTGGGAATATTAATGCAATATGTGTGTGTTATCAATTTAGAAAAGCAGAAGACATATTTCCTTAAGCTTCTAATCATTTATACATACGACCTTCATTTATACAGCAGAAGGGCTCTTCCAGAGAGCTACAATTTGCTTCAGATGTTTAGCCTGGGTATTTTGCTCTACCTTCTAACTGCCAAGTTTGGGATTATTTAGCAGTAAAATTAGAAATGTGGATTTGAGTATGTACCAAAGTCCTGACAGGTGTTAATGGAACTCAAGCTGAATATTTTATTCTTTAAATAGTAAAATGTAAACCTGCGTTTGTTTAGCTTTGCCTTCCTGCCAACTATATCAGGTATCTTGTGTGACTAGAATCACTGTTTTCTATACATGGTCTTCATGGCAGTTTCCAATGCCTGTTCCCAGCTCAGCCTATATTTATAATCCTAACAGATTTCAGCTCCACAGAGAATTCTTTAGGCAAATGTGTGGTTCTCAACCCAAAGAGATAGGAAAGAAAACTCATTATGCAATATAGCCCAGATTTGCAGAATGTGCCTAAAGATGCAAATAGGCACCTAAGAGGATTTTTTGAGAAGGAAATAAAATCCTGGAGATGAAGTGAAAGCAACTTAAGGCAGTTCTGAAAAATCCCACTTAATGCCCTTTTTTGATTTTTAGATGTTCAGACACCTTTAAAAAATCTGTGCCTCAGCCTGTTGCAATTCAGCAATGCTGCTTTAGGTTACATTCAGGACAAACTCTGATTCAGAGGGATTTCTTTGGTACCAGTAGTCCCCAGTTTTGCTCAGAGAGGTGGTGTAGATTGCTGTGTGGGGTCATGCTCTGTTTCCGAGAGGAGCACTGGCTGCTTAGGAAAGGATGTAGGACACTAGCACACTACAGGCTCAGCCTTCCTTGTTACAGGAGATGTGCTGGGAGGGATTTATGTTGTCTGGATTTTGATGTCCATCAGTGGAGATAGTGGCTCCTCCATGCCTTCCTGGGACAGGCTGACTCCCCCTTCGGAGGCATCTTTCCCTTCCCAGCGCCTGAGAGGAAGCCAGGGTGATGGTTTGACAACTCATGGATGCCTGGGGTAGGGTGAAATGAAGCCATCCCTTAGTTATTTAGGGATGAATCTGGTGTCTGAACCACATACGGAACTCAGGTGCTGGGATGGGAGGGGAAGAGCTGCTCTGGGTCTCTCTTGGTTGCCATTGCCCTGAGGATGGGTGGTGTTATGCTGCCCTTCTGAAATGAAGGAAACCTGAAAGCATGGAAAGGTAGGTCTAATCCTCCAATAAACCAGCTTAATGCCCAGTCCCTGGCCAGTGTTTCCACACATCCTCCCACATCTCTGTATCATCCCTGTGTCCAGCAGCACATTCTGGTTCACTGCTTGCCACCCAGGCACACTGTGAGGGAACAGAGATACGGCCTCTCTCAGAAGGAAGGGAGAAAACCCTCTGAAATCAAGCAGGCCAAAACTTGCAAAAGTTTTGAGAGTTAACATCATGCTTTTCTTGGTGTCCTTGATTAATTGAAGGGAACTTCTATATAACACAGGGCCAGAAATACACTTTTAAAGTTGAGTCACTTGGTTTTGAATTTCTGGCTCCAGCCAGAAAATCTGTGTTAGCACAGAAGAATTATTTGATTTTTTTTCTGGCTTCACCACCACTACAAAAACCTTTTTGCCAAAGGAATGGGCAAATTTATTTTCATCTCAGTAGAAATCAGGTAGAAAACTCAGTCTTGTAAGGGCTTTAGCTAGATTGGGACTTTCTATGGCTTAGATGCTTCAAAGAAAAATGTCTGTCATGGTTTGACTGGTTTTGCAGTTATGAGTGGCTGACAGCCCATGGAGCCAGGATATGCAGCCTTGGAAGGCTTTGACAATCTATATGTCTACAGCACTTTTTCTGCTGACTCTGGGCCATAGACTTCCAAATCACTTAAGGGAGTTTGTAGTTTGCTTTGAAATTTAAGTAGAGAGGAGGTTTTAGTGTAACTCTACAGATCTCAGAAGAGCTTATCTCAGGAGAGAATATTCCAATGGCTTTTTGCTGTCAGTGAATTAAATGATATAGGCTGGCTATTTTTTTGTCTTCCGTTGTGCTGATCTTCTAATCTAATACAAATACATTACTGGAGAACTGAACTAAACTCATGTAAGTTTTAATAAGATCATAACAAAAACCACTGAATCTTTTACTCTTATGCAATTTAAATTCAATTTACAGTCATTGTTTATTTTCACATACTTGGTTGTTGTTTTAAGAACTGGGGTTTTTTGCACTGCTTGCATAACTGACATCTATTGCAGTATCAAATCGGTGCTCTTAATGTGCTCTGGAATTTGTTTTTTTGGACTCTTACCATTTAGAAAATGTATCCAGTTGAAAGGACAATCTCATAAGCAGGGAAGCCTTTCCACAAGCAGCAGCTGTTCCTGCTGTTTGGTGTGTACATAACTAGAAAATATGATCTGAAAATGTACTCACTGTATCTGTATTCTTTATATGGGAGTATATCTGATACCTGCCACAGGCTATAAGCATTCTTAATGCAGACCTGAGGCTTTGGTCTTGCAAATTCCTGTGTCATGTTGCCACATCAGAATTATGGCATTAAAACAGTGTTATTTTGTCATGATATGCCACGTGTACATCTCATTTGCTCACTTGCAAATGCACCTCTATAGCACTGAAAGGATGATTACTTCTATAGCTTGTGAAATAGTGCAGCTAGTAAATGGGAACGGAACAAGCATTTTGGTTTTCTATACAATGAAAAGCTTGAGCTTGATTATATTAAAAATTTAGAGGTCCTGCTGAATGTTTGGCTTGCATCCCAGCTGGTGGAAAGTGCAAAAAAGTGCTTTAGCTGCTTCAGTATCAACTTGAAATTAATTTTCTCTCTCCCAGCTTGATCAGCTACTGAAGGTCATCATATTTCAGTCGTTCCTAAAGCGTACTGCATATACACCAAGTACGTACACAAGGGTAAATGGGGTTTTCATTCACTGGGGAAATGATTTTTAGCTATTTATAAAGCAGTGTTGTAATCTGTTATTTGAGTTCTGTTGCCTAGACTGAAAAACTATCTGACAGTCAACTAGAACCAGCAGTTCCATTTTAATTCCACAGGGTAATAATTTTCTACTATTAGAAAGCCTTACTCCAGTTATTATACGTATTAGTTGGTGGGGTTTTTACAGCACCACAGTGAGAAACTTGCCAAGCAATAAATTCCATTGAAAGGTTTCTTTGTGTCTTTAGGAAAAGCTTACATGAGATACTTCCCTACTTACATGTAATAAAAGGAAATAATGAAGTACACAAGCACACAAGTAACCATTAACTTGTACTATTGTGTATTTTAATGGTTTTATTATGGATAACTTTCCAAACCATACAGACTCAAACGAGTGCCTTTGCATTTCTCTGAATCTATCCTTTTAATTTACAGAAAACCTGATTCACACAGATTCTGGAATTAAATCATCACTCCAGCTGCTATGCTTTAAGTTTCCCAGACCTTTGTGAATCATTGTGTGGTTTTGAACAGCCTGGTTGTTGTGACATAAATATTTTTGTAATTGATCAAATATGTTTAGGTTTGGTTGGTTTGTATTTTTAACTAAAAAAATGTCATTTTTAGAAGGATTTCTTAAATTTTTCGGAAATGAGATTAATCATGTTTTTAAGGCACTGTTTCCTTGTAATGTCTCCAACTAATTGAAGCACAGGAATTATTTTGATCTTTGTCCCAGCCTTTACAGCTTTGTTGGGCTTTGGATATGTTTTTTCTAAGTCTTCCTTCAAAAGCTCTAGAGGTTTTTACTGCTTGGCTGTTGTTAAGCTACCTGTCTCCTTGTTTAATGTTCTAGGAAAGAGTTCTGGCCGCTTGTCTGAGACCAAAAAAACCCAAAACTCTGATGCATCAGAGTAGATAAGCAACAGGACAGAAAGCCAAATGTGGCAGTGATCAGAAGCAAAGCTATGTGCACAGGCTTAAAGTACAGTTTGGAGCTTTTATGCATTTTAATTCTAGGAGAGGTATGATGAGTCAGTGCTGCTAGGGACTGCTTGGGCCAGGCAGGGTAGCCACATTTAATGGGTTTGCAGCTGGGTCTAAGCATCCTTAAGAGCTAGAGATCTTGAGGAACCCTTTGTAAAAGAGGGTGTTATATAACCCCATGTACCTTGTTCTGTAATGACTAACTGTAAAACTTCCTGCATGTCTAAGTTTCATTCAAATTTTTTAAGGACAAAAAGCTAAATTGGATACAGAGGCACCTTCACATACACTAACAAGGTGCAACTGGGCCCTGGAGAAACAAGTAAAATGCATCCACATAAACTTTGTGGTTAGCCCAGCTCAGCCTCAGAGCAGTGCTGAACATACTGCTGTGACAGCATGGCATCCAGGGTTTTTTCCTTGTTTGCAGATGCTGCTCTGATAGCTGCAGCAGCACCAGGATGCTCAATGCTTGTGCAGGAGCAGACCCCTGGGCTGCCGAGTCCTGGGACTGGGCCATGAGGTGCTGTGTTGGACCTGAGCTGGTTCTTTTCTCTTTTCTCAGCTGCCACCCCAGCACTTTCCTTTTGTCTGGGTTTCCCTCCCGCTCTACCTCTGTGCGAAGTGCCCAACAGAGGCAGGGAGTCATTTGCCACAGGGTGTTGACTGGCCCCTGGAGATAACACCCTTGCAGAGGGCAGGGTCTTGGTTGCCGAGAAGAGCAGCCATTTGCGGGTTGTCTGCAAGCGTGGAACACCCTTGTCATACCCTTCCAATTCTGTACAAGATGTTTGCCATAGTTAGAAACTGCCAAGAGTTATAGCCAGCATCCCCTGGTAGGGCTGCAAAGGACACATAAATGCACTGAGTGGCTAGGGAATTGGAGACCTCTGAGTTCATGCTGCTACTGTGTTTTCCCTGGTACTTTGCTGGGTTCACACGTTGCCACCAAATTGTGCTTTAAAATACATGTATTCATTGTGGTTGTATAACTTTGTGACTGTAAGGGGAACTGCAGTCCTGTGGACCCAGTAATGCCACTTCTACAAATGCTGCCAAAGAATTGCCCCATTCAGCTTGGGGCCTGCTCTGTGGATTCTGATTATGTAGCTGCAAAATGTGGTATTTTCTTAACATGCCACTGAATTTAGCATTTTTTTTCCTGCAGAACTTGCTATTTTGCTGAAGCCAGGTGCTTGACATTTTTGTGTCAGTCCTTTGGGGGTGAGGGGGCAAGAAATCTTCCAGCAGCTGCTTCTTGTTTTAGGCTTTTCTCTGGGGAGCAGTTAATTGGATTACAGAACTGAAAATGGAAGAGATGAGGCTTGGTGCTGGCATGAGGGAAGGTCCTTGACAGCACTGTGTGGGCACACTGCTGTCAAGCAGATCCTGGTAATGGTGAGAAGAGAGGAAAAATAGAAAGTATTGTCCTCAGTCACTGACTGGTTTCAACCCAGTGTGAGCTTTTCAGTGGTGCCCCATGGCAGAGTGGGTAACGTTGAGCTGTAAATGAAGGGGTATCTGCCAGATATTGATTGATGTGCAATCTGGGCATCCTTTAGTGAATGGTGCTTGTGAAGATTTGCCTGGTCGTGAGAAACTCGGGCATCACCATTTCAGGTGTGCACCCCTGCCTCGGAAGAGCACAGGACAGTGTCCTCAGGCTGCCATATGCCTGGTGTGGCACCTCTGCTGCTGCAGAAGTAGTGGTATGGGAACTGGCCTCTGGGAACGGCTTGTTATTTATTGGTGTGGTCATGGTGTCCTTTAGCAGACTTCACTCTGGGACCTGCTGTAAAAATGATCTTCAGCCTTTTCACAAGAGCTCTGCTCTGTGGCCAAGCTCAAGCACTGTAGTATCGGGTGCAGGAGACGCAGCCAGTCACAGCTGGACTGTGCCAAGGGCAGCTAGGACATTTATTGTCATTTGTTTCCATTTATAGTACAAAAGCAAAGTTGATGCTAACTATAAGTATCTTCCCAGCAATGTGGCACATCTTCATTTAACCCAAAGTGCTAGCCTCTCTTTTTCCTTCATGAGGCTACACCCACACCTGCGGGACAAGAGATTCTGCATGCAGCAGCATTTCCTGAGGTTGGGGTTTGTGTATTAGACAGAAAAAAGCTTTTTAGATAACCATACACTGCTCCTATGGTGCCTTATTAAAGCCAGTTATGCAAATGAGAAAAATTTTCTTTTTTTTTTTTCTTTTTTTTTTTTGTTATGTTTTCCTTATTGTTCTCCCAAACCACCATGGGAGATTTTCAGGAGCTCCTATCTAACATGCCTGCATTGGCACACGTTGGGAGTGCCTGTCCCCTTGCAGGATGTCTGTCTCTCCCAGGAATCATGATTAGGTTGGGAAATGCAGCCCAGTGGAGTCAGGGCCACAGTGGTGACAGGGAACCAAGCTACTGCAGGTGACTTCTGTTCCTCTGGAAGACACTAATTACAAGCACTCTGGATGGAGGAAAGCCCTCTGAAGTTGTCTGGCTCTTCTCCACAGTGTGTGCCTGAAGTGGAAAGTTCAGAGTAGCTGCTGGGTCTTGTGAATGGAATCAGGCAACCTGCCCCACACTCTGTGTTTGTGCCGTGTTAATGGGCCTCTGATATCACATGGGATGAGGCCGTAGATTTACTTGTGGAGGCAAAAAGCCAACCACAGCTGCATTTAAATTTCCCCTGCACTGCTGTGACAGCTGCATGTGTTGATGTACCCACCATGGCAGGGGCAGCAGGAAGGCTGGGAGATGGGGCAGAGCCAGTGGGCACCCACCGCCCTGAAGCCAGCCCAAGGTGCCACCCCGTGCTGCAAGGCTTCTGGTCCTTTCCTGAGAGTCTGCAGGCCCCTTGCTTTTCTTCATGTACACTTGGGCTGCTTTAATTTCAGTTACTGAAATGTCACTGCTTTGTTTAAATCACTCTCAGGCATTTTAAGAATCTAATATTAGGATTTATCAGGCAGACTGATAATGTTAAGAAATGACAGTACACTTGTTTTCAGTTTTTAATGTTTTCTTGTAAAACTGAAAATATAAAACCAGCCGAGCAAATGAAGATCTTTATATACATGAGGTCTGTGATTAAAAAAATCCTTTTAGTTTAAAAAAAAAAAGAAAAAAAAAGAATTGACCAATGAGTTAAATGAAAAC
Organism: Elanus axillaris; assembly: GCA_026212715.1. NCBI lineage: Eukaryota > Metazoa > Chordata > Aves > Accipitriformes > Accipitridae > Elanus > Elanus axillaris. The sequence goes on along the minus strand of JANZLQ010000095.1, from coordinate 6,594,418 downwards.
TTATTAAAGGGAACATTCTCAAATTGAAACATACTGTCCAGGGAAAAAAACCAACCTTCTTTACAATTTTATTATATAACTTACATTTACACTTTACTGAAAGAACTTACAAAACAAGCTGCTTGAAATGCTCCTCATTCCCTTAAAGCATGAATTTCAAAGTGCCACAGCAAAGGAACAGGTTCTGATATTATCTTATACAGACTACTGATGTATAAAATGGTTTGGTAAATGTGAGGTGTTTATTTAAATGAGCACATATAGGGATACAGACTAAATAAAAGTACTTGAACAACACCTTTGTTATTACATACACAGTTATAGGTATAGTAAAGGAAACAAGGTCAGCACTGCTCTTAGGTATCTGTATAGATGGAAGGAATGTGATTCAAGCAGTGATCAAAGGCGCCGTTTTGGAAGAATCCATTTTCATCAGTTCCGCTGGAGACCATGTCTTCAGATACAGACTGTGCTTCAGAGAGTGCATCATAGCCTGAAAGCGTGACAAGTTGTATGGACACGATTTAGTACCATGTACATACAAGGAAGGAGGCGTAGTTTGAGGCCTGGGATTATACAGTACAGCACAGTGTTAATGAAAAGACAATAGGGTTTACCATCAAAAGATGGTATCAGGAGATACACAAACTAATCTCTATGGGCATTTGTGTCATAGTAGATGAAGCTCCCATTCATTTCAGCGGAAAGCTACTCATTTGCAAGTGAAGTGCAAGTATCAGAGTATGACTCTCTTGGGACTTTACAGTCATTATCTGAATAGGACGTCAAAACAATGAGTGGGCAAGGATCCTAGTAAGTGTGCACTAAAAGTGATGTAGTCCTCTTGTTTTGTGGGTTTTTTTTTTTGTTGTTGTTTTAATGGCACTTACGAAAAATGTTCCATGTGTCTCCCAGCTGCTCTTAAGATTCAGAAGAAATCTGGATCCTACATTTAATGGATCCCCACATGCTGCAGAAGTAAGGTCTGTGGAAGCATGTCTGTGTCAGGTCAGGCTCACAGGATGTGTGGAAGGAGCTGCGCACCATGTTGTCCTCAGCACAGCACACCAAAGCCCACCATGCTCCTGGCACCTCACCTGGCTGAGCCTGCTGGTGCTTGCCAGGCTACCAGAAAGCCACTATGGTGGGGAAGAATTTCTCTGTCCTCCTTTCATAATGCAAAACTTCCACAGAAATTACGAACCTCCCTCAGCTGTGCATCCCTGTGGAATGGAGGAGGTTTGCCTGCTACCAGGTGCTATGGCAGTTGGAGTGCCAGGGAGTCTGAAACAAAGGGTTTATTGTCTATCCCAAAGGACATGAAAATTTCCTATTATGACCCACTATAACTTGCTTTTGCAACCAGCTGTCCAGTCAAGACTCACATGCACATACATACTCATTTTACTGCAGGCCAGCTCTTTCCTTACTTCACCCCTGCTGTGTTCACCCCTTGCCCTGCCCTTCTCCTTTCTGCATCTGTCCCTGTGCCTGCACTCCTCCTCACATCACCCAGACCCTCCTATCTGCCCCATAGCCCTGCTCTCTGCCTGGTGGCTGGGCAACCTCCTTAAGCCCTCTCCTTCAACAGTTTTTAAGCCCACCTCACTACCCCCTCCCCAAACTACTGCGTGAAACATTGACTCCTTATGTATGTTCATCCTTTAATATATGTATTCTGTTTTACCCTGCACCACCTGATTTGGGTTGGGTCTTTAGAAGAGTGTCTGTGTGAGTTTCAGCACAAGGTTCTGACCCCTGCACCCAGCCCACAGAGCCCACCTACCACAATTTTAATAATCAGCAGCAGCATTAAGTCAGCTGAGGCAACACACGGAACAAGATTCTTCTAGTTAAGAACATGCCGGTGAACTAAGTGCCTGAAGTAGAAAATAAATCTCTTACAAATCACATTTGTGTAAATTGCAAGTCATTGTATGGATGGCTGATCCTTGTGGGTAAAGCACTGGGACCTGGCTCCATTCTCTGCTTGACAGAGGAGCTCTCTGGAGCCACTGGGAAACAACCATTTTTCTGTGCCCTAGTTCCCAATTGGAAAAATGAGGCTCGCTCTTCTCTTTAGCCCTTCTCTCATCTCTTCCTCCTTCCTAACTCTACAGGCAAGTGTGTCTAGATATAGCTGGACCAAACACTGCACCAGGCCTAACTGAGGCCTCCAGGCTGTGTAGCACTGCACCACCAGCAGTAGTAACGAAAGATCCTGTAGTCTTACACAGCCAGTCCTGATTTCAGAAAGAACTGTCGGCTCAGTGCTTAGAACTTAATTATAGGTATTTTACTATTAAATATGTTTTTACTATTTGAGACCAAATTCTCTACTTATTTACATTTCTGCATTTTCCTATGACGTATTAATTTACTGTTAGTTTACAGGTCAAATTCTGCTGTCTGCAGAAATCTGGCATGCAGCGTATGTCCAAAGTCTCTGGAAGATGAACTTGGCCTGTTTATCTGCCCTGTGCTGTGTTGGTCCAAGTTGAGTGACCAGTATTTTGGTAAGTTTTGCAAGTGTTTATGTTATGCTAATTTCTATTTGATGAGCCTGTATACAGGGTGGATACACAACCACAGATGGACAAAACCCAAGATAAGCATACACCCCAGAAATCATTATTAGATTCCAGATAGAGTAAACTATCCAAAGTCCTGAACAGAAAATAAAAATTTATTGACTGTTAATGTGATTCATGGAACAGCTGTTTGCCAGTCACATTTGGCATTCCTGTGAGATGAGATCTCATTTAATATTAATGGTGCTATAAAAGCCTGAAAAAAAATTAACGCATAGCCTTGATGAATCTTGCAAACCTGAATGGTTCTATTTTACGCACAAAAAGATAAGATTTATATATTTAATATATATTTATGTTTCAGCCTTTTAAGTATTTGCCTACCTCAATAACCACTCTAAAAACAAAAATATTACACAGAAACATTTCATAATAATTTAGCCCCAGACAGAAAAGTCAACTGTTGTTGAAGTTGGTGTCTTGCCATAGTATTATTCTTTGCTCCTACAATTTCATTCGGAAAGTTTATTTAGTCTGTTCTTTAAATATTGCAGGCTGTCAATCTAAACTTGAAATTTGATGTTAACATGAAAAAACTATGTTTTAGTAACATCAGACCTATGAATAACACAAAAGAATTCAAAGTTGAAGTTGAAACTTCATCTTAAACTTTTCCCTTGTGTTTGTTACTGATGCATACACTTTCTAGTATGGAACACCAGTCAAATGCATGCATGCTCTCTCTGAACAGTCTCCTTTAATACAAAACAAACAGGAAAGTCAACTCTAATTTTGTGGTCTGACTCAGGCCCCATTTCAAAAAGTATTTAAACATATGTTTCCAGTATTGTCCTTAACCGAGATGCTCTCCTGAATTCAGACATGAAGAAAAATTTCTTGGAGATATAGAATTAAATATTGCAGCAAATGGTAGTGTTTCATGGCTCTGACAATACTCACATTTTGTTTGATTTCAGTAATTCTGTCAATTCTTAATTGTGGTTTTAAAAGTAGAACAAAATGCTTTATAAAAATGAATACTTAAAATATTGAAGTATTACAGTAATCTAGCTATAATAACTTGTTGCAAGTTTTACATTATGCAAATATGTAGCTAAACAGGAAAATACAGCTGCCGTGAATGTGCAACAACACAAACACAAAGGAACTCCTGAACAAAAAGAAACTACCTAATATTTTTAGGTGAATTTATCCAACCAGTGCCTTTCCATTTTGTAAACATCAGTATTGCAAAACAAACCCATCCTTTTGTTCTTAGATGGACAGGAAGTCCCTGCCGCTGCTATTTTCTTCAGAGTTGTGTTAACTATCTTCTTTACTTTGATCTGATTATAAAAGCCTGCCTGAGCATACCTGAGGAGATGGACAATGCATAGCCCACACAATAATATGTGAGAAGTGTCTTGTTTGTCAGCTCTCCTGAAGGTGTGTGCTGCCTATGACATCCAGCAGAATGAAAGGAGAATTTGTCCATCGGTCAAATACAGGAGTATTAAAGAAAACAAATTTGCTTTCCTTCTGGTATTTTTATAGATGCAAATGAATTTCAGTGACTGAGTTTTTTATGCAAAAATATTTTTGTAGTAACATTCACTATAAAATGTGTTCTTTTCCCCTCCTGCTAAAAATATCATATGGATAATTCTTTATATGTGGAATAAATTACCTGTTGAAGCTAAAGGTGCATTGAGTATGTGATAGCCATTCTGTCTCAGAGGATTAAAGCAATGGGATTCCCCTGTAAGCACATCACTGGTGACAGACTGGTCCATTGTTCTGTAGCAGTCTCCATAGTGGAAACAGTTTTGTATTGAGTGAAAGCTGCCTTGGTAACCTGAAAACAGATATTGCACACACATATTAACACTACTGTGATGGTATCGGCTCCATTTCTGTCACAGTATTTCATTACTATTGTGGGGGTTTTTAGTTCCTCAGTTTTAACTATGGAAAAATGATCATGCTATTTTATAAGGCGTAATAATATAAAAGCTACATCAGACTTCATCCCACAAGGTGCTGGACTGTGATCCCCATCAAGCAAAAATCTGAAGGACGTGCTTCATTTCAAGCAACAGATCAGCTGAACGTAGTAAATGGCCCACTTGTGTTCAAACCTAGAGTAGTAAGTACTCCAGTGGATCAGGTCCAGGATGCTCAGCTCCTAATGGAATGTGTGTAGAATGAATTAGTTTTAATTTAAATACAGTAATGCAATATGTAAATGAACAGCATAGCTTTGTTTTCAGTTGAGCAAAATCTTTTCCCATCCAGTGTGTGTTATGCACTGCTGGAGACAGCGGTATTTATTCAAAATATCTTTAAGCGTACCTTAAAACCTCTCCTTTCTCAGACTGCTTTTACTTCAGATGAAACGCCTTTCACTGAACACAGGGGGCCACAGTCTGCAAGTAAAATTAACTAGATGTGCAGAACTGACTCCAGATGGACATCAGGTGAAGACTTTTGAGTTCAGCTGGAGGCTCTTCTTGCTTATGAAAAGTGCCAAGATGAATCTGTATGGTGTCTGGCTGCCTCAGTCATTCTGCTTTTGGGGCATGTTTGACTGTTGTCCCCCACATACCCTACATTTCTTATGTCCTGCCTTTTTTTAAAGTATTGTATTACCAGTGGCCTAGCAGTTTGGTTTTTGTCAGCAGAAGCTGTGAATGAGTTGTACACAACAAAAGAAGTAGTTTAACAGTAAAGGACAAATGAATTGCTGAGGAAGGAATTTTACAACTTACAAGTTTGTGCCAACATCCTAAAAGAAAATGTTATTTGCTCCCATTAGGATGACCTCAAAGCATCCACAATATTTATATCAACCATGACCTGATTTAATTCTCTTCCTTCCTCCTGCCTCAATAACCTCTTCCTGATTCCATGTGCATTGCACATTAACTGTGCATTCGTATTAAATATCCCTTTTCCTACCTTCTCTGGAATTCCATTCTGAAATGATGCTCCTTCCCTTATATGCAGCTGAAGTCAACCAAGTGAGGCTTAAAGTTTAGTAGAATGTGCCATCAGGATTTTCCTCTAATTGCCAGAAAAAAATATGGAACTGTTATCTCTCTTCCCTCAGTCTTACTTCCCTCAGACTGAAACATTTCCTAAGGAACTACTGTAAAAGCTCTATGTAGTTGGGTCAAACACAGACACAACCAGATCTTCAGCTGATAGAAGTCAGCGCAGCTCCACTCACAGGTGGAAGGCAACTTGCTAGGCCAGTTGTGCAGCTATTTAGTCTGTTTGTTTAGAAATTAAGTACCTGTGCTTATCACCAGAATGCCTGGTTGCTGTACAGGGTGTAATTTGTGCCTTACAGATCATGCAGTGTATAAGCTTTTTCCTGTTAAGAAAGATCTTCTGTCTTTTTCTACATTTTCCCTTTACTACCAAAGTTTGACCAAGTAGATAGTATCAGGTAAAGCTCAGGGTCTGTCTGTTCATTCTGGTCATGTTTTCTAAGGTGGCAATAAGTAAGGCTAAGTGAGGCAATTCTTAAGTAGAAATGCAATGAACTCATCAAGTGGTGAAAGATTTGGTCTGCAGTTTCACAGTTTAAGATATGTTTTGGCAGAAACTGCAAGGATTAGATGATTCATTTCTTGAGAACCTATGATCCTCCACCACAAAATACCTAAATTGTTGATATGCACAACTGGTTAAGTACTTACTAATGGATTACTATATTAGATAAAGACACTATGCACACTGTACCAAAGCTGTTCATATTTGCTGCTATGTAGAAGAAGGCCCAGAAATTTGGAAAGCTGAATACTAAATGATGCATGTCCTTCCTCAGAATAAAGACAGCCATGTCTATTTACTGCCTGGAGAGTCTGGCTCAAAAAACCAAAGAGCTCTTATGAGAGGTAGCAAACGCCATCTTTTGATGTGGTTTTTAGGTACGGTGTTTTATTGATTGGCTTTTGATAATTATCCTGACTTTTCTGTTTACAAAACACAAACTCCCTGCTGTAAGCTTTCTAAAGATATATCCTTTTGAGATGAGCAGTGAAAAAAAAATGAGACACTTCAGATGAGCCAACTGGATTGCAAAGAGCATTTACATACATTGCTAGAGAAAAAAATGAACCTTTTCCAGAATGTCTGCTATACACATCACTTCTAAGGAAGGCATGACGTGTATTTTCTCTGTCTTTGTAATTGCTGGCCTTTCGTCATGCTCCCAGGCTTGCCTTTGTTAAATCAATTAAATATCTTTATGATCTACAGGGCTAGCACAGTGGCTTAGAAAATCAGAGAACAGCCAAGCATGACAGAACTGGACTGAAACTAGTTGGATCCAGTGTTTTCTCAAGACCTATGGGTAAAGGTTTCTTTTGGAGTGTTTTAAGTTACACTGTCTAGCTGCTCAGGAAAAAATACCTGTAGCAGAGAACTGCCTCAGAATCGGAAGTCTGGAAAATAACTGCCATAAGCAATCAAATTCTCCTCTGGACTGCAGTATCTTTCCCTCAGCATCACTGTGTGATAATCTGAAAAGGCAGCACAAAAAGTCTTACTGGAACTATCCAATGAAGAGACACGATGTAAGAAAATACTAGTGTTATTGCACTGTTGTATTCACTGGGACAAAATTTCTTCTAAGTGCTTCCCAAAGAAAAAAACAGAGAAATACACCATTGCTGTTCACTGCGCTTGCAGATGTGATAAATGCAGGTAGCAAACTAAAGAAAAAAGATGGAGTGAGGAAGGGGAAGGTTGCAGCAGGAACACTAGTCAGGTAAAACAAACCATGACACTAAAACTGGGACTTCTAACCCTTCTGACCTGAGCAGTTATAATGAAAGCTTACTTCCTTTTTTATTAGCTTCATAGAAATGATGAGACAGCGAGACTCTGTAAGAAGGGGGTCATGAGAGGCTTTATGGAAGGCATTCTGTGCATGTGGAAGAAGGCACAGGGATGGCTATGGGAGGAGTGGACTAAAAGGCAGCTAGTGGCTTCCTTCAGGATGAAAGGTGAAGGAGAAAGACAGAGACTCCCAACAGCTTTTGCAATTGCAAAAGGTGAGGAAGAGGAGGAAGCTCAAGACAGCTCTTCTGCATAGACAAGAGCACTGAGAAGATGACTGAGTGCCTGCTTTATCCCTTATGCAGGGATCTTAAACCAGACAGTTCACTGCCTGGTTAGAGAGCTGTCAGCAGGCACTTTTATTTCTCTTCCATGTGCTTACATGACTCATCTTCAGAATAACTGCTCACAAGACTGCATGGAGGTTTTATGGGGAGTGTCAGTGGCAGGGGTTTATTCAGGAGGACTTTGACCTTACATCTGAAACACTAAAGAGCTGCAGCTGGTGAACCTGATCTGCAGTTCCACTACTAGGACACATAGGAAGAATTTGGTGATGTTCCCTGAACTTAAACTGGGCATGAACCAACACTTGGGTAGGAAGACTTGTGCTTAAAAGCTGTATTTCAGAATGTAGCCAGCTGAATGTTAATCTCAGAAAGTGGAAATGAGTCTTGGAGTGACTGCATACCTCCAGGTTGAAGGACTGCAGCATCAGTGAGTTGCTATGTCAGTAACATTTTTTTCCCATGACTTTTTATATACTTTCTATACTCCCAACCACTGCTTCAGAGGCACAATCGGAGAGTTTCTTTTGGTACCAGCTAGGCTGGCTCTAGCTGATGGCCTTCAGTAACCTGGCATGGCTCAAGAGGCCAGTCAGTCGGTTCCAGAGGATCTGAGCCTCATGCATCTTTTATACTATTAAAAAGGGAAAAATGCCAGCTTGTTTAAATGCTAAGTGTTCCCGAAAACCAAAGTAATTAGACAAGAGATGGAAAGGCCACGTGAGTTAAAGCAACCACAAGGACTTTTGTGACAATGGGTGCTCTTGCCAGATAAGGTTTCATTCATTTTACACAACCACAGGAAATGAAACTTGTTGCTTGCAGGCAATACAATGTTTGATTTGCATATGCAATACAAGTCAGAGCTTTACTGCATTTATAAATTTTTAAAATGTGCAGCATGAAAAAAAGGTGCTTTTGGTTCATGCCATTTAGTTGTGGTTCCTTTAGATTTTTTGAAATGCTTTACACAGAAAGTATTAGGAATTCAGATATAATTAAAATCCTGTAACCAATGGTTCAATTAACAGCCACATATGGTTGATTAGAGTAAACTAAACATGGAGGATTTTTTACAAGTTCTTAAAAAAAGGCTTCCTTCAGTGGTTAAAATATGAAGTAAGTAAGAAGGCTTGTCTGGTGCAAGCATCCCTGCTTCTAGGAGAGCAAAAGTGTAGTACCAATTTGGCAACAAGTGTTTCACCAATATTTTTTTTTTCCACATGGATATCAGGTTTTCCTTCAGTTTTGATTTAAATAAAGAATTTTCTGAGGTTAATTTTCAAGTGAAGAATTTACTAAATGTCCTGTCAGTTTAAATGATCACTATTAAATGTTTTATGTACAGTAGATGTAGAAATACAACAGTTCATAAAGGAATAAGATGAGTTCCAAACATAACATTTAGTTAAAATTTTGCTTTGAAATAATTTGCGACAGAAAAGCTGCAGTTAGCACTTCACACAGTGCTCTGGCTGCCTCTGTTTCTCTAAGGCATGGCCTAGAAAACTTCAAGCAGCTTTAAATGAATGATGTAATGAGCAAATAATTGGAATATGCCTATTAAATTCCATCTTGTTATGTCATGTCATTTACATGTATGTGGAAAGAAATCTCAGCTTTTCAAATTCCATAAAATTTGTGACAAGTAATCATGTCAGGTATAAATAACTACAGGATTCCATTGCCTGCCAAATTATTTCAGCATGTAATAATTTCCATGTGATCTTACTACAGCTAGGTTTAAATATATAAATAATGTCAGCTTATTCTTTCATTATCAAAATTTCTGCTTAATTTCAATTTTAGCAGCTTGACGAAGTTTGCTGTCTTCTAAAAATTTCAGATTCACAATGTTTATATGCTTCTATACAGATGCCTAGTTCAACAGCTAGACTTATACAGTGTTCCTTTTTTTGGCAAAAATTAAAACTCCACTAGAATCCATTAGAAAAACGTGCTATTAATGAACTGAGATGCAAAAAAGATGTAGAGCAAGTACAGTTAAGTACAGGTTACAGATCAATTAATTTCAAAGGCTGCTAATCAAAATTGATTTTTGAATGACCATTTTCATAATGAATTTATAATACTTCAACATATGGCCAAAGTGGAAAATTACTGCTTTTTCAAAACCATACGACATAACACTTCGAAAGCAACAATTCATTCAAAAGGAAATGTGGTTTTCTTAAGGAATAAAGTAAATTTATTTAAGTGGTTCAAAACTTGTTCTGTCTATGCATTTGTTTCTGCCATAGTAATGAGCTGCTAAACTTTCCTCTTGTGGTTTGTAGTTATTTAGCTCATTATAGTAACATAATCATATATCATTATATGCTATCATAAATCTGCCACTTTTGCCTTACAGAGTTAATCTTTTTAAATTGAATAATCTGTTGGGCATCAGGTTGAGTTAGTTTTTCCTTCAGCACAAATCATTTAATATAATACACTTTAACTTTTCAGACTAAGTCAGTCCAACCAAAGAGCAAAAATACTCCTCAGAGAATGAAGGGCAGAGGGAACTGTTGGGATACAGCTGTGAATTGCTCACTGGGTTTGTGTTCAGCTCCTCTGTTTCAGACCTAGCCTTAGCATATTTTGAGAGAAAGCAAACCTTCTATGTTGCCCACTGGTAAATTGATCACATGTGGTACTTTGCCAGCCAAAAATGACCTTATACAAATGACAGTACAGCTGTGAAACTAGTTTCAAAAAGCTGGTTATCTGCCTGTATAAACTTATAAACTTGGTTATACTTGCAACCAGACAGATGTCCTGCACACTTATTTATTGTGAATATTTACCACACTTAAGTAGCATACCATCTGGATTATATAACATATTTCTTAGATATGCAAGTTCCTGTTACTGGAAGAATCTGTGATAATAATATCTCTTGCTAATTTATACCTCAAAAATTGCAGAAACATTAATTAGTTCCCACAGCATAACTCTGGAATAGGTAAATAAGTTCCCAATTAAAAAGGCTGAATAATTCAGAACAAAAAAATGTTTTAAATTAAGCAATGGGACAGCTGCTTAGCTGCTCCCACTCCTGTCCTCAAATCACACTGGCACTCTATAGTTGTACAGACTGCCTTTGCATATTATTGTATAAAATAATACAGATGCCAGTCTTCCAAATAATAAATAGGAAAATAATTTTTCTTTCTCTAAGCTCATGTCTATTGCATCACTATCAGAGGACTGAGCACGACATTGCCAAGGTGTGTGTGCTTCAGCCCCTGTATTTTGGGACTAGATGGCTCTTGCTTTGGCATGATCACTCTCTCCAAGCTGATGGAAGGCTGGATGACCAGTCAGATGAGGTGCGTAGGTAGTAGCCATCTCCAGAAAAACCTGAATGCAATAAATCTGCTATTGTGATAGCCTTCCCCATTATGATCACATATCACAGCATAAACTGGTCTGAAAATTTTGCTCTGTACATATATTAAGCCACTTTAAGAATTGGAGTTCCCATTGAAATGCTGTCAGTCCCTTAATAAGACAGTATTGGCTGAAAATGCAAAAACTGAAATAAATGCTTTAATTCTTTCTCCCCAGCTAGGAATTAGGAAAGTTAAAAAAAAAAAAAAAAAAGAAAAGAGGGAAGAGTTACCTTGAGATCCCTGCTGTACAGACTGGTTTTGAAATTGAGCATATGGTTTATTTGGTATTCCAGAAAATTGCTGCCCATTTGGTGACTGGCTGTGTGATGATGGAGAGCCATGTTTCTGCAATAGGGAAGGTGGAACTAATGCTTTCAGGGGGCTGACAAGTGGAGAGATTATGTTGGGAGCAAGCCTAGAAAAAGAAAATACAGAAAAACTTCACATATCACATCACAATATGGGCAAATGAAATACTTGAAAGGCCCTATTTCCATAATGGCCAAACTATAAAAATGTTTATTTTGCAGGTAGAAATTATATTGTAAAAAAAAGGTAACAATGCAGTGCTCCTTTTCAGGTACTTACTAAGAGGAAAGGGAGTTAGAAAAGGATTTCTATTCCTTTACACTAACTTCCTGTACTAGCCATAATGGCAGGATCAAAATGATACCACTCCTCAGTAAGCAACTTAAACGCAGCTCAGTTTTAATTAAAAATTTTGTGAGCTGAGATACATGTCCAGCAAACAGAACTGGAAAATGTAGTTAGAGTGAGTAAATGCAAGTAAATTGTTTAAGTGCCTTCGTAGCTGTAATGGGGTAAAGCTTTACACCCAAGTTGCAGCCAAGATAAAGAAAAGCATTAGTTTCAGTTATTCCTCATGCAGGAGTTTTTAGACTTAGAAATACAGCTTTAACTGCAACAGATGGTACTGTCCTTTCAAAGAAAAAGCCTGAGTAAGTGTTTGCTTGTGCCGGCACTGCTTAGTGTAAGTCTGACAAGTGGTTGTACCTGAGAGATGGAAAATACCCCCCAGATGTCTGGGACTCGGGCCAGCACAGGAGCACTGGGGCAGCCCCACTTGGGGAACAGACCCTGACACAACACTCCCACAAGGAGCTGGAGCAGCTGAGGAAGAGCCTCACTAACCCACTTCCATGAAGTACCCAGGCATCCTCTGCCACTGGTGGAGCAGAGAGGCTTCAGTGCTTCCTCCCTGCCACAATGCAACCATCCCACCAAGGTATAGCAGCTGGCCCAGAAGGGATGAACCTTTTGCCAGAGACCTGTCTTTTGGCCATTTACAGCCAGAAAGATGGCATGGTACAGAAGATGGGACCAAAAACCTGGCCATTCACATGCAAGCCTCTTTTAGAGCTGCATTAAACTAACTCTTTAAATGTGTAAATACGTAGAAGCTGGATCTTTTACCCTCCCTCAGTAGCTGTGACAAATGGCCTTTTGCTCCATAGCCCAGTGTTACACCATCAAATGTGCAGGCTACGTGGACTGTATATTCACCATTCACACTCTGCTGCCTCTGGAGCTTTTGCTAAACATAAGAAGCAGCTCTCTGAGCAGCACGAGAACCTTCAGACGCTATAAAAACTACCTGTCTGTTTGAGAGCCACCCCACTGAAACTTCACAGCTACAGGTCCCGAGGTGTAGAAATAAGAATACCCCTGCAGGTTATAATCCACATGACCTAGCTGGAAAAAAAACGAGCACAAACTGTTGCAGGCATACAAAGAATCAACTAAAAACCAAACTACATCTCTCACTAGTGCCTTCCTCTACCACTGCACAAGCTGTTCAAACACCATAAACCATGACTTGCAATAGCAGTTCCTCACTAGTTTAAATGACTGCTTCTTGGACCAGTTAGTATTAAACTTGGGGAGCGAGGCTATGCTTGACTTAGGGCTAAGCACTACATGGGAGTGTTCAAGAGGTAAATATAGATGAACTGTGAATTAATGGTGACAACAGCTTAATCACATTTAACATGAGAGGCAGAGGAACACTGCCAAAAGCTGTCACAGTGACACTCTATTAAACGGGTCCTTAAATAAATCAAGCAGTCAAAACCCATCCTATGCTGAAATAATTCCATCTCCCAAAGCAGGAAAATAAGGCATATAATACAAACCACAGAGACTCTGAATAGCCCCAAACTAAACTGAAGAATTAAACCAATATTGTTAAATGGGTGAAGGCAAGGATATTTTCAAACCAAATATGTAAGAACTGGAAAATAAATTTATGAGAAAGGTAATACTCCCCCTCCCCAGAAGTGATAAACAGTAATATGTAAAATAAAGAGGACTAAAGTCGAATTTTAAGAGCCAACATGCAAGGAAAAAAAAATCTAATCTGTTTTTTTGTTTTAAGTGCATCCCAAGAGAGCTGGGACGGCCCTTGCCCTACCCCAGGTTAAAGGCCTGGGGGCTGCAGTGGTGCTAAAAAGGGACAAGGGGAATGCAGGGGCTACCTGTGCCCTCTTCAGGTCAGAGACAGAAAATGCTCGCTGGAGTCAACTGCTGAAGAGCAGATGCTCAGAGAAAATAACGAGTTTATTTGCTAAGCAGCAGCTAAATGCTAAGGTCAGCTCCCATGTGGCTGTAGTTTTTCCTCAAAGGTCTCAGTAGAGAAATAGTTTAACACAAACGAGCTGTCATTCAGCCCAGCTACAAGTCGTATCTTCTGCCAATGCTCTGAAATGCATGCCTGTGTTGAACTATTGCATGAAGACGGGGCTGAGTGTATCTGCTGGGACCTACAGAAAAGCTTTTGCTACAGTCTCTTCTGAGGCTGCAGGCGAATGCCGGCAAAGCAAAACCGCAAATTACAAAATGGTCACCAGACCCTTCAAACAGCACACATGGAGACACTGTCCTCGACATGCTAGAAATGCTATTAGAAGCCTGGAAATACTTCTATCTGAAAGGAGATTAAAAAGATTGCAGTTGTTTTCATTGGAAAGATAATAGCTAAAAGAGATCACGATAGTGACATTTATATGGATAATGACCACACACACATTTAAAAGAGAAACAAAAGATATACTAAAAACTCCAAGCCCTGGATGAGCCAGAAACCACTCTGAATGAGGGAAGAAAATACTTCTGGTGAGCAAGTACTCTGCAACTGCCTGTGTTGGGTTTCCTCTGCCTTCTCATGAAATGTCTTGTCCTAGCTACTGCTGGGAAATGTAGCACCCCATAGAGGTCTGCTGGGCTGCTCTCTGTTGAGTGCTTTGTTAGAATGGTCCAGTAATCGCATTTTTAAATTCTATGCAAGTATGTTGCATGTCAAACAAAAATGGTACATTTAAGGTGTCCAGCTGTGGGAATACTGAAAATCCCAGCTTCCCTACTGAGTTTAACTGCTCCCAGAGGCTATTTAAATCTTAACCATGTGAGAAGAATTTAACAGTTTTTACTGTTATTTCTAAAGCAGCGCTTCTCCCCGTTCACACTCTTTTGCATTCCTGTTTTTCCTGTGTGTGAGCTCAACAGTTGTGACAGTGTTTGTGCCTCGAAGCCTTTGAAATGACTGGTTAAGAGCAGGTGAGATTCCCTATGCAAGGCAGGAGGGGTGCAGAGGTGTGCAGGGCCCTGCTCCAGCTGGGTGAGCTGCCAGCTCACTGCTCCCACTTGGCACTGCTGTCACAGTGCCGGAGCTCAGCAAACATAGCTGTCTGTGGGCAGCCAGTATCCTAGGAATTTACTGTAGCACAGGAACCTGAGCTGAAACCCTGAAAGCTCTGTGTAACACTTGCCCATTGCTACCTCCTCTGCATGAAGAGTTTTTCATACAGTTCAGCAGGTCACCGTAAAATCTACTGTGTTCTGCTCAGTCTCTCCCAAACAGGGAATTTAACATTTCCCATAAGTTAAGGCAGAGTTTTTAGCTAGGAAAGAGCTTTGCTCAGCAGAAAAGTCTGGCTATATTAGCACAATTGGCCAACATGGGGATTTGTCTCCTTAAAATATTCATCACAATGCCTACAGCTCGAGCTAGTCCCTAAAATATTACTTTGTGTGTGTGTATGCATATGTGAATGTGCTCTGGCACGGTCAAGGAGAGTTTTTTCATCAGCTAACTGTCCAGTTCCCAGTGCCGTGTTTTTAATTCTCTCCTGAATATTTGCCTACTAATTAGGTTGCTGTGATACTTGGGTTGTTAAAAGAGAAAAGGAATCATTCCTGATACAAATTAAACAGATAATGCATTAGCAACAGAAGAGAGCTTAAAAGGAGATACCTTCTGTGTGGAAGAACAAACACTAAACTACTTACACTAGCAAATCAGCTGGATACGTTAAAAATTCCCAGGCAGTAGCTCAGGCATGTATGTTTCAATAACAAATAGCCTGGACATTTCCTGTTAATACTCACAGCTTGCTTTGGATATTAATATAAATATATACCATATATTTTACCTTAATTGCAATTTTGTATAATTCAGTAAATTTGCAGGTCCTTTTGGGGCCTTTTAATATATATCTCTGCCTATATATAGCGAGAGAGAGAGAGAGAGAGAAAGATAAATAAAAACTCTCACATGCATGTAAAAAAAAGATCCATGTAAAAAAAAAAATTCTTCCTTAATTCTTAAATTTGAGGGCTCCTGGCTGTACAGAATATTTCTGCTCAGGAGTATAAATCTTTTTGCTATCACCCTAATCTTGTGACAAAGCTAAGGAGAATCAATTGTTCTTACAGATCACTTGCACTGCTGATATAGTCTGACTGTTGATAGAGTCTACCCTGTCCTACAAGGACACTTGATGGTAAAACAATTAGTAACTCAAACAACAAATTAACCCACTGTAAGGCTTTTACTACTCCATTATCAGAAATCCTGTGTCCCTTATGTGACAAGTAACCTGTTAACCATGCATTTACCTTATTCCTAGCCATCATCTGCTACAGACACCAATGAAGTTACTAGCAAGCCCTCTCTGAATCCAGCAGATTTCCAGTTGCCTACTGATGAAACTGCTGTTGCTAAAAACTTTGCTGTATGTAATATACGATGCAAGTAGGAAAGCTTTTTCACCTGAAGATTCATTTTGGTGACTTCAGACCTAATGACGGTAGGTGGTTCTCAGTCCCTCTCATACAGAGAACCATGCAACAGAGGAGTCTACGTTCCTTACACATGTTGACTGGATTTGAACTTACAGTATCTTTTGGGAACTGCAGTGTTGCAAGAATTACGTGCAACTTTCTTGAGCAGTGATAATAACAGAAAGGGAACTCCACAGTTGGATGCAGTAAGAATCTACTTATTAATGACCATATATTACACAGTGGTAAAACCAGTTCAGTTTTGATGTATTAAGTTATCATGGGAGGTAAAAACAGCTGAAGATATACTAGAATACTAAGACAGGATTTTCTTACAAAGTGAAACTGCTAAAACTAGAAGCATGCCACTGAAAGAAGATAATTTAAAATGCAGTTTGTCAGATTACAAGGGTAGGGTGGAGGAGCCAGCCTCTTCTCCACCTTGTCCAAGACACGGGAGCAACAGGGCATGCACCATAGAGAGAAGCAGGTTAGCTTAAAACAAAAGGAACATTTTGCTCACACAGCATGCCCTGGCCTGTGGCATTCATAAGCCACAGGAAGTCACAGAATCAAACAAAATACCTAGTTTTTTAATCAGAGACTGAATAATTTGATGGCCAAAACCAACATTTCCATGCTAAGTGAGGGGTGATCAAATCTTGTGCTTCAGGATGTAAACTGATCACTCAAGGAAGCAAAGAGGAATTCTCTACCTTCACTCGTCATACAGCTTCGTACGATTGACCAGGTATTATGGTTTTTTTCAAATGTCCTTTGAAGCACCATGTGTAGGATGGTGCTGAAGACATAATACTGGTCTTGAGGGACCTATGATTTCAGGTGGAATTACAAAGCTAATGCATTCCTCTCCTGAGGAAGCATCCGTATACAATTAAGTAAAAGGACTAATCAGAAGAATCTTGTTTATTTAATACCTTCATCCACACAACTATTGGAAGAACTGATCCTAAGTCAATAACATACCTTGTCTATGATACTGCGCACATTTCTGCACCATGCTAAAAACTGTCTTAAAATACTCAGCTTCACAGCCCTTCCTAAGGGAAGCTGTTTAAGTCAGGTGGGATACTACTCATGAACAGTCAATCAAGTGTTAGACAACAAGCCAATTCCTCACCTCTACTGCAAAGCATGTCACTCACATCAATGGGAATACTCAGAAATCTTCATTTTAACAGAATGATTTTTAAAAAAAGAAAATTAATTCAAAACATCAAAGATATTGATCTGTCTTCTCTCTTGTTATAAAGTGCTTACCTTTAGGAATCACAAACAGAAATCCCAGTAAGACTTTCACATAAATTTTCTTGTTTTCTTGTTTTAACAATATATTTTGGATGGTGAAAGTTCATATTAAACTGTAAATAAGGCCTGTGTGAGGGAACGATCTAGGTATGCCATGAGCTAGCAGTGATCTATAGAAAAGACATCTAAAATGCTACAAGTACCATTCCCTTGTCTTAGAATTATTTATCCTGCCCCCACTTTCAGCCTCCCAATGTAGGCAGTGGTGTATAAGAATTCATATATTTTCACAATGCACACCAAATGTCTTGTTCCAATATTATTTCAACATAAAGAACCACAAAATAAACACATATCACCATTGATTTTTCTGAGCTTTCTGTCAAGATGTCTAGACGTATGTTTTCTATATTCATCCACAGTACTTAGTCTGAGTAAGAAACAGATTTACACTTTGCTTTATCCAGTCTTTGTTCACTAACAGTTTCTGGACAAATTAACACAGAATAAGAAATTGTAAAGCCAGATTTTGAGCTGCTTTAAGATGAGCTTTTTCATGATCTAGTTGATCATCTCTTGACTGCCAAAACTATGCACGGTGTACTTAATTAGAAAATATTGAATGGAATTGAAAATTGAAAAATAATGAAAATATATTCAAACAAAGATTCTTGAATAGTAAGTGGGAACAAAGTATAACCGCAAAACAGAAATATCTAAAATAGGGATGTTTCCAATATGAAAACTGTCTGGGTTCTTTTTTTGTGTGTGATGTGATGGCTTGATTGGCAGATTCCTCAGCTAGACCAAGAACCTCAACCCATATCCCATCGAGTTCAGTGGAACAGGACCAAGTCCAGACTGAAAAACATCTGTCCTTTATCTCAAATATTTTTTTGTATATTTTGGGTTATAAGACCATCAACAATCTTGACTTTGAGAATTATGTTTAAGTCATATTAATATGAAGAAAAGTATATAATAAAGGACCAGAGTAAGAAGCACAAAGCAAAGAAGCTCCATGTTTTATCTTGTGACTTGTACAGTATTACAGCTGGTTACAAAACCTGAGATTTTCCATGAAGCCAGGTTCTACCATAAAATCCAGCATGCCAACCATTTCATTCATAAAATCTCTCCCCCAGGCATTATAGTTACTTATATTGTGAGAAAGTCCAATTCAGTTCCAGGACCAGGAGATATTTTTTTTTAGTGGAAAAAAAAAGTTAACACTGATTTTCATCTCTTCCCATAATATTAAAAATGATGTGTAAAGCTCTGCTAATCTGGTCTCTGGATAGCACCCAATCTCTTGCCACGTGTTTCTGTTCTGGGTCTTGCCCTAGGGGAATTTCTGTCAGCACATGCTCAGGAAACAGTTATACCGTTCACTTTTTTTTTTTTTTAAAGACGGACTCTATCTGAAGTTTGGTGAACCTTTGCACTAATCACTGCCAGGTGCCTCTGGCTACGTTTCTGGAATGCAAGGAATCTTTTCTCCTCTCCCTCTTCTCACCCCCCCCCCCAGTCTCCCTGATATATAGTAAATCCTTGAGTGCAGATCACCTTGCTGGGCATCATTGCATTTTATTACCCTTTTCTAGAAACAATGAGCAAACAAGTTACTGAGCTATGACACACTGCCCTTCTTACAAGGCCTCAGTCTGCTCTGTGACTGCAAGATACTACACTGTGTTTCTGTTCTGTCTTCTCGCCTCAGTCTCTGCTCTGTGACTGCAAGATACTACACTGTGTTTCTATTCTTCTGTCTTCTCGCTGTGCTTGTGGCCAACTTGAGAAGGTGGCTGCTGTTAAGAGACATGGGTTCTATTCCTGGCTCTCCTACTAATGCAGTGTGTGACATACCTCTGTGTGTTAACATCTTTTAAGTAGGACTGAGGCAATGTCAGCCTTTTCCTAGCTTCTAGATAAATACAAGATACTATTTTTTCACTCAGAATACTGCACTGGTGTCCTGGTTTCAGCTGGGATAGAGTTAATTTTCTTCCTGGTAGCTGATATAGTGTTGTGTTTAGGATTTAGCAGGAGAATAATGTTGATAACACACTTATGTTTTCAGTTGTTGCTAAGTAGTGTTTAGACTAAGTCAAGATTTTTTCAGCTTCTCATGCCCAGCTAGCAAGAAGGCTGGTGGGGCACAAGAAGTTGGGAGGGGACACAGCCAGGGCAGCTGACCCAAACTGGCCGAAGGGGTATTCCATACTGTGTGACATCATGCCCAGT
>JANZLQ010000095.1:6526066-6574503 GCA_026212715.1 Elanus axillaris | reverse complement strand
GGGGGTGGGCATTGAGTGGCTTCATGGTGCTTAGCTGCCAGCTGGGGTTAAATTACGACACTTGGACTACTTGAATCTAGTTCTGCATCTTCACCCACCCGTAGTCTGTGAGCACTGTCAAGTGCCTGCACAATGAGTGCAGGAGCTAGTTATAAGGAGTAAGAGGGAGCTTCATAAACATTATGGAGAACACCTATCCATGGGACCTTTAATGTGACTGAAGAATCTTAGGTCATTTAATTGCTTTAGAATATTTTTAATAATACCAGTAATAGTGATATGAAAACAGCTTTTGGGTTCAAAATTACACAGTAGCCAAAGACGTCCTTTCCTGGTACACTCAAAAGCTTTCTGTGTGGCCCTATCTCTTCAGGTACAGAGTGACTTATTGAAATACTCACAATCTATTCTAACAAATGCATATGCAGTTCTCAGTTGGGTATAAAACATAACTCTGTATTTTGTAATATGTGTCATTACCTACACAAACTCACACATAAACACAAACATGTTTTTTCTGTGTTAAGTGAGTATCTCTACAACTGTTCTGACCTGATATCTGCAATTTCTGCAGAGCAGTTAATCATAGCAATCATTATGGGAACTGTGCCCATCTAGAAGATGGTTTTTATTTAGAATAATGTTGACTAATCTTTGAAATTAAGCTGATGAACCAGTACAGTGGAAGCTGCTACACATAAGGGAAATTTGAAAACTTATTCTTGCTAACAATCTAGCAGGAAGATAAATTTCAAAAGTAAAAAAAACCTTACTGATTTAGTCAAAGAAGTATCAAAACTTATTTAAACAAAGAGCACTGCCTTAGGTTCAAGTGATTGCCAGGAAGTCAGTTACAAAGACATGCAATCAAACACAGAGACTGTCTACTCAGTATTACCTGGCATGTACTGCATGCTTGACTGATCTATCTTATTTTAGTCATTTAAGATTATTATTCCCTGCAAGTATGCAGCAAGATGCTTCCAGGTGCAGGTAGTTTCTGTATAGGTAGCTCATGTCTTCTTTCTTCAAGTTTACAGTCTAAAAGGCACTATACCCAATAGTGGGAGATGTTAAGATAACTTAATTATTTGTTATGCCATGATAAATTATTGTGTCTGGCATATATAGTTTACACCTAACTGCATAAGTTTTGCTTAAAAAGCAAATTTGAGAAAAAAGAACAGGAAAAAAATCAGCTGTACAGATGTTAAGTGTAAATACAGATAAAAAACTACAGATAAAACCAGTAATGGCTAAGATAATTGATATAATGCAGAAGAGCTGTAGTTGAATCCATCTTAAATGCTTTCTAAGTTACTCTGACCAACTCCTTTAACCACCTACCTTCTCCTGTAACTCTCTTATTTCTTACCCTAAGATAGTTCTGTTACAGTGTCACTTCTGGGCAGGCAACGCAGGCTTACTATGAGATGCACTGATGAAGGCTCTCTACTGAATGTCAATCCAGCCCTTTTAGAAACAGAAATGAAATACATGCCCACCTATTTCTGCTGCTGGCCAAACAATATTTTATCCCCTGATCAAGCACTGAGCTATTCTTAACCAGGTATTGTTGAAGTAAGCCTATGCTAATGCTAATTTTGCTTTAAGAGGGGGGAAACTGTATAAGCCTATCTGGACATCATTATAAATGAATTCTGATCACATTTTCTACAATGAGATAAATGACTTGGGATTTGAAACCAGATGCTTTTAATTACTGATTTTCTTTGTTACATGAACCTCAGCTCCACACCTGTACATTGTTCTTTCTTTGGACAGATGTACTGATGCCCCTTTTGCGTGCTCAGATCCATAACACTGAGATAAATTATGATGGGTTCTTGGCTTCCTCCACTAAAAATGTTCTCAGCTGTCAGAGATATCTGTTTCTTGTTATTGGTTTTAGTGCTTTTGAAAGAAAGACTAAAACACTGTCTTGTGTATTCTATTATAAATGAAGAGTATTCTGCAGTGGAATCTACAATGAATGAGTGATGTATCTCCTTGGTCCTAGGAACTGCTATAAAAACTGTGTAGGCATTTAGTTCTCCAGAGTACTTCTACAGAGTAAAAGTTTGTTTCCTATAAAGACTCTAGCAACATGCCAGTTCCTAGTCTATTTATGTGAGTTCACAAACTTAAAGATTAATAAAAATTAGACATAAGTATTTAAGACACCTAATTGTCTCTTAAAGAAATGAGAATTAGGTACACAAAGGTATTTTCCTACCTGGCCTGGATTCTGGCAGTTCAAGGAGATAACATAATGTATTGAAAAGAATCTCCCCCCATTTCTTTTACTAGGGGCAATTTCTTAAATCTTATTCTAGAAAGAGGGTTACTCCAGAAAACAAGCTGCTTGCAAACAACAGTGAAACTCTTACAGCCACAATTTGAGTCTGGTCCCATCTGATGAGCAAGCACCCACCAAACCCCTTGTATGCCATCATCATCTACCAGCAAAGCTGAAGCCAAACCACAGAGCAGAGCAGAGATGTGAGGTTGTTGGAGGTTGCTTTCTCCCAGCTCCACAGCTCACTGAGAGCAGGTAGGGGGGCTAGACCAGATTCTTCTTTGAAATGGAGGCACCTGACAGGGTCCTGGCAATGTATGTAACAGGACTGAAACATGAGTAGAAGCTGACTTACAGTCTCTTATTGCCAAAGTATAACATGGTAGCTGTACATATTCAAATCTAACACACAAGATTTTAACCTGCATATTGGGTTTCAACCTTAGATATATTAGGAATTTGAAATCTGCTGTTCCCTGGATGAGCAAGAAGGGAGGCTCTGTGTACCTTGTGTTACTTTATGTGAAGAGAAATGAAGGACTAGATTTTTTAACAGAGAACTCTTTGCATTTAAATATTTCTGTGGTATTTGAATTAACAGGTGCTAAGAAGCAAGCAAACAAAAATTCTGATGTTTAAGCAGCCTGATTAAAATGTCACTTTTCACTTGATTGCTTTTAAGTCCTGTTTCTTGTGATTTTTGTATGAGTAAGTGGCTCTTCAGGAGGGTCTGGAACATGGTTTGAACTGGTTGCAGTTAGCTGGTGAGAAGCCCGGGCAAAAGAGAGTTGTGTAAACTCCTTGCTCTAACCCTGATTACTTAATCCTTTATATTAAAGGCTTACAAGGTTGGATTCAGAGTTCTCATTAATCATCACCTATGGACATCACAGATGTCTTAATCCCACTAGTTCTTCATTTACTGTTGTGTTTACAGAGCAGAAATGACCTAAATTACTACAGGAATACAAAAAAATAGTTTCACTTTCCTTTTCCTTGGAGACACATCACCTTCCCAATAAAGTTATTATTTGTCAGTACCCCCAGCTTCTCCTGAGAACATAAGTGCTGTTTGTTATGGGCAACACAAATGACAGAGGGCCTCACAGTCACATATAGAGGGACCGTGTTCAGATCCTACAAAGTGACCTTGTTAGGTCATTAAACTAAATTGGTGCAAATCCCTAACTTGGTGCCACCACTCAAACTCACTTAACTTTAGTCATATCAGTTTCATTTAAGATGATAATTTATCAAACTAAATATTCTAAACTGGAATTTACAGAGATAGTTTACAAATGAAACTAAGTACATTTTTAGATGACTTAGATAATAACAGCTAAAAAAATAGTAGAAAGAAAGCCAAGTGCAACATTGACCTAAGCTTTAATACTAAAAGCTGTTTTTCGGTCTTCATTCTGCCACAAATCAAAATAGACTATTTTTGCAATGGGCAAAATGAAACCGAGTTAGACATACATGGCATATGCTACAAGAAATGGTAAAACAAACCTTTGCTACCTGAAATAAAAAAGAAATATATATTTAAGTCTGGATCATGACAAGCCCACTTTCTGGATGGCAAAATATTTCTCAGTCACACACTTTTAGTTTAATTAATATCAATATAAGTAAAATTTTTTGGTCTAGCATACCCTTCATACTAGAATTTGAAAAAATACTCTCCATCCTGTATAAAGCCAGTATAAATACATTTGGTAATGAAGTCAGATTTTGTTAGAACATTTTCAAGTGAATTAGATAATTTTGTCAAACTATTTAAATGTCTTAGCAAACCATTTGGGAAAACTGACTGCTGCACTTGGTATTGACTTTGGCAAAGGATGGTATAGCATAGGGCTTTTTTAAAAAAGAAAAGAAAAAGCCTTTAAATCAAATTCTGAATCTTATGTCAAACTTGAGCAGACTATTTGTACTCTGCCTTATGTAGTTTTTGGCATCTTGAATATTTGATGACTCAGTAATTAGATTTCTTGATTGTAATCATTTGGTTCATTCCACAAACTTAAACTATGCAATCCAGTCTTGTCATCATACTGATTCACAGTATAGAAATTCTTTGCATTTACTTAAACATGAATGCTGAGACAGCTGACAAATGTGGCAAAACATTGTATGTGTGCCAGAAAGCTGGAGAAGTTAGTATGAAGAAAGGTAGTGTTAGGTGTTTCTTTCCTATTGTAAACCATATATATTTTATATGAGTAATGGCATACTGCTATGAACTGGCAAAGGTGTAACAGTTCTGTAATTCAGTGGCTCCAAGCATTAGATTATTAAGTGATTTTGCCCAGTTAAATGGATGAGTGCTTTAAACAAAACTGTGCTAAATGAAATTCAAGGACTATTAGTTCACAGTAAGTTTCTGTACTGGCAGTGAAAATGTCATGTTTGGGCTTTATTTCAGCAGTCATTAATAATGTAGAGCATAAACAATTAAATACAGCAAAAGGATCTTGAACTGGGTATGACAATGCTGAATGCAGACTATTTTAAGGTTAGAAAATGGTACTTGAGATGCTGAAAAATTCCAAGTAATTATGTCATGAAACTAGATTCCCTGTTTTAAAATAGCTATTCAAAAAACCACATTCCACTGTCCATTTCCTGATGTTTGGTTCATGGTTAGAAATCTGTTATCATCTCACTCTTAAATTTTGTCATAGGATATTAACTATGGTGTTTCTGCAAAGACTTTACATTACTTAGGTATATAAGCGCAGATAATCAGCACTGTTGTCTCCTCTGAGAAAGAATACCTATCCACTATAAATGAAAAGAGCAGAGACAATTCTGATATAAACTTTGGCCTAAGCAAATGATCATAATGTCTGTAGAAGGAGCTCTGTGACAAACTCAGCTCATTCAGCATGTTGTTTCTCCTGAAAGAGAAGTGCCGTACTCAGGAATGGAGACACAAGGAGCAGCAGGGAGAATTCATCTGGGACTTCAGACCCCTCAAATTGGAAGACTGTCTGTTGCCCTCATTCTGGTCAAGTCTTTGCTTTCATTTCTTATTAACAGTACCAAAACGTGAAGTGCCTTAGAAACAAATCCTTACTGACAGCCTGTGAAATCCTTCTCATAGTATATCCTTATTTTATTTCATTCTTGGTTGGGATTTTTTGCCTTAAGTCCCCCAGGAAGGCCATCCTAGAACCAACTCAAAGAGGAAACAGCTTAGCAGCGCACTGGGCAGCAGTGAGAGGAAGGGATCCTACTACCCCAGGCTCAAGTAGTCCCATCCTGCAGGGGAAGAATAGTTTGTGGATTACCTTCATTTTGGACTGTTTCCATTCCTGTTTGCACTCACTGCCTTCTCTGCTATAGAAAACTTCATATTTATTTGGTATAATTTCCACCTAAATCAGCATGCCCAATGCCTCCTTGTTGGCCATGACTCTGCCATGGGCATGAGCCTGCCAACAGGAAACACAATGTCAGGAATGTGGGTGATAGGGCAGGAGAAGGGTTGGGCACAAGCATCTGATGTGACAGGGACAGGAGAGGTCTATTCCTATGATGGGCAGATATGCATCATCCATTGAGAGGGGGCACTGGTACCTGCTGCTGGCATAGGTCAGAAGAGATGGCTCAAAGCAGAACTGGGTATAGAAACCAAGCTTGCTACAGCATTCATCCCCTAATTAAGAAAAAAATGGAGTATTTTGTTCCTAATTGAATTTCCTCAATCAGATTGTTCTTCACCTACTCCAGATATATTCTCCTTACAGTGCCCTTTCCATGCCACATACACTCTGCCTTCTGCCCTTTGCTTAAAGCACACAATTAAATATCTTCTAGGCTTTCCTTTCACCATATAAAAGAAGGGGTGGGTCAGTCACTGGACTAGGATGGAAAAACTCTACATTCAATTGCTGCATTTTCTAAAGAACCCCAACATATCTTTAGGGAAAAAAAATCTCTTAATCTCTCTGTATCCTAAGTTCTCATCAGTAAAGCAAAATGAAAGTCCCTTCCCTGACCAAAGTTCTGGGAAGAAAAACTGTAGAATTTGATGTCTAATTTGCATAAGCCTAGGAACCACAAAAAAAACCTGAGCAAAAAGATTAGTGCAGAATTTTGTGGCTTACAGAGATTCTTTACTGTTGAGAAGGTGTTATGAGATCCTTGAGCAAACAGTGCTTTAGAAATATCAGATACTGTAGCAATGCAATGCAATCCATACTGTAGTAATGCAATCTATACAAGCAGTGTGATAATATACTCTTCCCTGATTAGGATCTTACTGGTTAATGCCTGCTGCTGAGAGATGTATTATGGAAAAATCTTATCAAGAGAGCAAGGAAGTGAGAAAGCCTGTTGCTCTGACACTAAGTCTTACTAAGGCAAACACTGCCTTATTCCCGAGTGACTCTGAGTTTGGGGTTTTGCCCTTGAGAGATTTCTCATTGTAGCTAAGAAAAGTTCTCTGCACTTATCCAAACCTACAAAAAGTCACCAGGGAAGAATTAAAAAAAAGAAATTAAAATCTAAATGCAATTACATCCTATGAAGAAAAAAAATCTTAGTGTGTTTTGTTGAAGACAAGGACAAGGCCCTGAGCAGTCCGATAGTAATGTCAAAGTTTGCCCTGCTTTGCACAGGGAATGGATGACATGACCTTCTGAGGTCCCTTCAAAACTGAATTATTCTGTGGTTCTAAAACAAACAAAATGCTTAGTTTGGGCCAGTGTCTTCCATTTGAACAGCATCTATGCAAAGTAAAATAAACAATCATTCATTATCATGCCAGACAGAGGCCAAGCATGTTTCACACACATACCCTTCCCTGGCACTCTCCAGCGGTGACTGATGGTGATGTGGACTGGAAAGGGTAGAGTCAAGTGGATGGTGTCTTGAAGGAATGTCGTGAGAAGATGGCAATATACCTGGTGAGGGACCATTACGGTTAGCGCTGGAACCACTGTACATGCCTGTGAACACACATCATTTTGCAAAATAAAATAAGCACAGAAAGAAGCATCCAAGTAAGTCCCTGAGAGTCCCCAGCTCCTTCCCTATTCCCCACCCGATCCTGAGACACAAACACACAGCAGCTCACTTCTCTTGGGGAGGAGACATACTACCAGGGGGAGTCACTTATGCAGAGACCCAGTACGTTGGTGAATGCTGCTGTGCTTGGAACAGCACTCAAAGCTGTATCAAGGTATTTTGACACATGCTTGTCTCCCCTCCAATCCTCTCAGATGGTCTGTTTCTTCCTTGCTGTGACTGCAGACATGTAAGCACTCCTCCTAGCAGCTGGCAGGATTTGGCAGGACTCTCACCCTGCCTTCACCATAGTTCTGAGTGAGAACTCACAGTGCTTGTTGTTTGCAGAATGATGGAGCTCATATTAACAGCAGAGTGGTACATGATACCTTACCAACACCACATTAGACACTGACCTCAATGCACTGTGTTTGTTTAAGGGGAACCATGATTTGGGGTTTTTTTGTTGTTCTTTTAAAAATTTTTAATTTGACTTTCAATTAGTATGCTGCTGGACATCCTAGACGATTTAAAAATATCACATATTGATACAAATGAACCCCAAATAAATTAAATGTGGAGTGAGGAGAAATTTCTAATGAGACCATGAAAACAAAAGGTTTACTAGTACACAGAAGTACTGAAGGAGTGTTGATATTCCATTTTTTTTAGGACTCTTGCTATTCTCCTCTACCACGGCAGTCAGGCACCAAGAGTCAAGTGTCTATCATGCCCTCAAGCACATAGTTTGTTGAGGAAGCTTTGTCCAGGACTCTTGGATTAAGATGCTGGTCTAAAGTTTTTTCTTTTAGTCTCGCTTCTAAAGAGTAAGCCATGCACTAAGACAGCCTAGGCTATCTGGGGGTGAGGGCCTTGACACTGACTTTTGGCATGTAGGCTGCACTGAGAGCAGGTGTCTGCAACGAGGGGAGACTGCAGAAGTGCTTGCTGCCTGGCATATCAACACTGTTTGCAAATGCCACCACCCTATGGCAGGAGGAAAAAAGGACTGGCTCCTAATAAAGTGCAATTCTTGGAACAGTCTAGTCCTTTTCTCAGTTTCTCTGCCCTTCTCCTCCTCTTCTTAAAGTTTGCCTAGAACGCATCTCCCAGAGTTTTGGCCCACCAAGGCAAGCCTCTCAGGGAATCTACACAGAGAAGGACTAGAGCAGCCACCATACTCTGAAGGCTGTGGGGAGCAAATAATGTTTGCCAGCTCCCACAGTGTCCAGCTACAGCACAGAAGACCCCACACCTGCCTCTGAGGCCTAGTTTCTTTGCCTCCTCTCCTCCTGTAGCATTCACCTTTCCTCTCCCACTCACTGTGTGCAGAGCTACACATTCAGGAATACAGAGCTGCATGTCAGCTATGCTTGGACGTGTCCCATTGTCACTGACACGATTCTGGATGGCACTCCTCCTGAGCCTTCAGAGTGACAAGGAACAAGCAGAAAACATCACGAAAATCTGCAGCCGTGGGGAATGTGTGAAAGCCCTCTGAACGCTTAAGACATGGCTGAATGTCAGCATCTGTTTCTGTGCGATTGAAGAGCAGAACCACTAAGGCAAGATTCCAGCCACCTTTGTCAGGGACTTCAGATGAGTCAAAAACCTCTCATGAACAATGAGTCCTCAGCTGTTGACAGATCTAAAGCAACAAAAATGAACCACATCATCTCTGTCTCCCTCTAGACAGAACATTTGTCAGCCTGCCAGTGAAACCAACTTGCTTTCTGCACTGAAAGCCAGACAGAAGGGGCTTTAAGAAGTCAGATGTTCCCAGGTGATGCTAGGATTTATTTGTCAAAGCCTCTCCTGGTAACAGTAAGACAGTAGCTAGGATGCTACACTGTGAAAATATCATTCTTCTACTGGTGGCTTCAGTCCCTTTTTTAATACAATAGTTTCCACTCCCCCCAAATCCTTACTGTTCATACATTCATTATCAGGCTTGGCAGATGAGCCATATACCAATTTGACCTTGACTGTACAGTGTCATTTCACACTTCAGCTGTATTTCCTACAACATGCAGTTCAGGTATATTGGCAGCACAGCCTGGAGGAAACTGCTGCACCTAAAAAGAGATGTTTATGCTCTCTAAGTCTAGCAGACTATTACTAGCCCCTGTCAATAACTCACCCAAAAAGCTCAAACACCCTCAAAAGGTAGTTTTAGCAGTGCGGTGGCCAGTAAACACACTCAAACGTTCTTATCTTACAATCCCACCCCTGAACAGTTCATGAATGTTTAAGAGGTCTCTTGTGGCCCCTTCCATACTGTCTCAGCTGCTGAGGATAGTTCAACTCTTTGCTTAAGGTGGATGAGAAAGACACAGTAGCAGAGTACCTACAATCAGCTTGTGCCTCTAGAGAAGCAGGAAAATGTTAAAAAAAACACCCCACACATCTGTATGTCCAGAGTCCTGCATGATCCCATGCACTCAAACCCACCCTGTTAGAAAACTGAATAAAACCAGAAACCCTGTCACCCTGAGTTTCTGCCATGCCCAACCACTATGCAGAGGAGTTTACCCAGCTGTGGAACTACCAGGGTGGACAGCCATTGCTCACTCTTGGGCTTGAAAAGATGTATTGCTGTGGATCTCCTCTCCTATTAAAAGTAGGGCTTCTCCCATCCACCCTGAGTTTATCCATCTTTTGACTTACTGATCACACCTTCTCTGTAAAAGGCCCCTGCTTGAGGCATGTGTGCTGAGGCTTGTAAGGTTTGTTCATCAGTGAGTTTTCCTTTTCCTGCATCTTTATTTACCACAATGCCGTCACTCATGCTCAGTTTGACACATGCCATCACCTGTCCCCTGACCCCCCTTCTACACCACAGCTTGTGCTGCCATCACCCCTTGTGATGACACCCCCTCTCCATGTCATTGCTAGATCAGCAGCCCACCACAACATCGGCTGAAGCACGTCAGGATAAACCCAGCTGTCCCCATATCCTCTGTGACACTTTGACAAATATGGCGCTACACATGTGCTGCCTGCTGCCAAGCATCATGTGTCACTGCTGAGCCCTGCCTGCTTTTCCCACAGTGGGAACACTAATTTTAGGTGCCACTCTCTGGTATCCAGCTGCCAGTATTCATGAAACTTGTCAGAACACAATTATCTCTGAGGCATTTGTCAAATGTGGTTGAGCTTGGCTAAAAAAATATTGCGGGGAAGGGGACTGACACACATGTGGATGGAGAGGCAAGCAAATGATTACATAAGCCTTGCTTCCTAAGGAAATGAGACTAAACCCAGAGTCCTGATTTGTACAGTGTGTATCCCTCAGACGCAGGGCTAGTGGGAGGAATGGGGGGAGCTGCAAGGCTGCCCTGGCGTCAGACGCAGCGACGTGTGCTCCTGGGCCTGGTGGTGAGGCTCTGAGACTGCACAGCTTACCATTTGGACGAGGGCTGCAGCCACCCCACCCCTGAATCTTCTGGGTAGTGAGAAAGCCAAAACACGAGCCAATATAGACAAAGAATCGACCCTATTGTTCACTTGCTTCGCTTGCATGGGTTGTCTGCCTGTAATTAAGAGTACTTCGAGGGCCATGTGGCACACACAATGGAAGATGGGATTTACTACAAGATTCCATGTGAGTCTGCAATAAGACATTAGTCATTTCTGCTGAGTCACTGAGAACCAAATTGGTACTTCTTTAAAGTTAAAAGCTATTTATCTTATACAGTGCAAAACAAGGGCACAACAGAACATTAACTTTACTTCCTTCAGAGGGACAGACCTTCCTCTGGCCATGGGCACTGTGCAGGATGTACTTCTATACTAGGCACTATGAATGCTATCAGCCATTTATGCTGCTACTGGAATTCATTCTGACTGTAAAAGTTTTTATGTGCGTATTTTTATTCCAGACTTAAGACACTCAAAGATTGGAGCTGCTGTCACTCTGATTCCATGACTACCTAATAGTATGTTCATGGGTGTTAAGCCCAAAGATGGTGCTTTTAGAAAGAAATATTGGCAGTGGCAGTTTTTCAGGGGAGAGTGAACTGCCTTGTTCAGGGAAGCAGGAGATATCTGCAGATATGAGGGTGTATAAGGTCCTTCCCACTGCCCAGCCCTAACAGAAAGGAAGAGTTGTTTGAGGGGAGAGAAATGCTGCCTTTGCTGTGTGGATCCTTGCCCAGGAAACTATGTGCCTCTACAATGGAAGAACTCAAAGGAGGAAGTGCAGTTGCTATTCCAGTCTCAGCATAACTTTCAGTACTTCTAAAGTTTCACTTCTTTTACAGTTTTTCTTCCTTTTTTTAAGCAGTGAGCTATAATATTCTGAGTATCTGAGGTCACACAGCAGCCTTTGGAACTGTTATGAATGACTACTCCTGCAAGTGCAACCCACTTCAGGACTGTGCACCTTGGGGCTCTTCACACATTGACCGTCTTAGCTTGTAAATATATGTCATCAATCAATATTTTAAATGGCTTGGCCTTTAACCTTAACATCTGTTGCCAAAACAGTACTCTGAGCATCTGTGACTAGCAGCTTTTTCTCCCCCCAGCTTTATGCTGAGACCAACAAAACAATAATAAAACATGCCCAGAGAAAATGTCTGAGTGGAATTACCTAAATGGAGACACTTCCTTTGCAGCAAGAGCAATATGAGCTTTCGGGCACAGCTAGAGTTGAAAGTGTGTAGCCATGAAGCATCTTAGTTATGAAGAAGAAAAAAGGAAGAAGATCTAAGCAAACAATGGTCTCCTCTGACTGCAAAACATTCTTTTGCTCACTGTCTTACCCAGTCCTAAGCACAAACCTGCTTTGAAGTCAGACACAAGGGATGGGAGCTTTTTAAATATTTCATTTTTTCTGTGATTGGCTTTCATCCCTGACATATTTAAAATGTGCTTTAACTTGGAGAAAGGCAAAACTGAAATTCTCCAGGAATCCAAGTGATCCCTAAAGCCCAGAGCTCTGTACATCAATAATGTGGTTTCTTTGGGAAAAAAAAACCAAAAAACAAACCAACCCCAAACTCAAAACAAAAACCCAAACCATGAACATTTTTGTATTTTCAAGTGGATTCAAGAGGACATCATATACTGTGTTTATCCATATATATCCTACACAGAGTATTATAGCTGATTTCTCCAGAAATATTACCTCTTGCTGATTTGAAATACCAAATGTGCAATCATTGCAGACTGTAGGTTGCAGCAGGAATGTCCTTATGCTTTAATTCTGTAAGGATCAGCACTTTAGCTTATATGCCCTAAATAATGACAGTGGAACAGTTTTGCCTATGGAATTGTACTACATGTAGTATGAAGCAACTTCTGTTTCACTGTAAATCAAGATTTGAAAGACTGTGTTATTTTCCCTGGCACTTTTTCATACTGTGCATGTGATGGGGTCTCATACAGGGTGACCCGATGGAACTATCAGGGAAGATTTACTAGGTTTTTTATAACATCCTGATGATGGATTGATCTAATTAGCAAAGAAATCATATCAGAGAAAGCCAGTATTATTGATACATAAAATCCTTAATTTCACAAGAGGTTCTCCGAAACGACACTGAGAGGTTATGGATGGTCTGTTTATCTGTAAACTTGTAAATTTTTTCCTGTTTTATTGTTGTCACTTGAAATCTGAGGCTATTTCTGAGGTTCTTAAGTGCAGCCTGTTCTGAGGGAAGTATCACTGGTCCTTCCTGCGCGTCCTGGAAGCAAGAGGCCAAGCCATGCTTCAGCTATGTCAGACTGTCAAGGGTGGAGAGCAGAGGCCACATGCTGCCCTCACAGATCTTAAGAGTGAAGATGACAAAGGCAGAGAATGGAAACAAACCCCCAAGTCCTTCCAGCTTCCTGCCGCTTTTCAAGGAGCCACATATAAACCATGAGTGCAGACTCCCAGGGGAACAATGTTGGAATGATGGGTTATTTCCCTTTCTACTGCATTCTGTTCACCAGTTGCTTTCCAACATTTTAGTGCAACTTGAACTAGAAAGGAGATCAGATGTCAAGCAGGATACATTTTTTGTTTTTTATTTTTAAGATTTGGAGTGAGAAAATAAAGCACAAGATTCTTGCCTAGGTAATTTTTAGTAATTTATTACTTTGCTTTTACAAAGCAAAATATATTAATAAAGTGCATCAGCTCTTCCCTTGGTGCAGGAGAACTAGCACCAGGCTTTTTTTTTTCTAATCTCAGTTTACCATTGGATTTTCCTAAGCCTCAACAGAAACAAGCTAGGGTTTGTCTGGAAAGCTTGTACTCAGTTACTAAATCAATTTAAAACATATTTAGTAATACCAAGTCAAGCCTCTCCTCCACAGTGGAACTGAAAGAAGATAAAGTGCATCTTAAATCAAGATGCTCTAAGCTAAATCATTTTATGAATAATTTTGTATTTTAATAGCACTGAACATTTTCTAATATTGACCAAGTTTGAAAGTAAAGTCTTAAAAAATGGCATCCCTGCCTTTTTGTGTCTCACCTTGGCTCTGCTCTGCAATCCCAAGACTTCCTCCTATGAGGACAGGCTGACAGAGTTGGGGTTGTTCAGCCTGAAGAAGAGAAGGCTGCAGGGACACCTTAGTGTGGCCTTTCAATACTTAAAGGGGGCTTATAAGAAAGACAGAGACAGACTTTTTAATAGGGCCTGTAGCAATAGGACAAGGGCTAATTGTTTTAAACTAAAAAGAAGGTAGATTCACACTAGATATAAGGAAGACATTTTTTACAATGAGGGTGGTGAAACACTGGAACAAGTTGTCCAGAGAGGCTGTGGATGCCCCATTCCTGGAAACATACAAGGTCATGTTGGAAGGGGCTCTGAGCAACCTGATCTAGTTGAAGATGTCCCTGCTCATTGCAGGGGGGGTTGAACTAGATGACCTCTGAAAGTCCCTTCCAGCCAAACCATTCTATGATTCAAACTGTCCTCTGCTCTTAGGCATAGCATGTAGTATACCATACTCTACATTCCTGCCCCAAATTAGGAACAGACTGTCCAAAACTGCATTTAGTTTATTATTATATATAATAATAAATATAAATTTATTATTTAAACATTTATAGAATGAAAAAGTTATTAATATCTCTTACATCGTTTTTCTGGAGATCCTCTCCAGACCATACAAAATGCTAGATATAAAATGTTGCCATATATCCATCCCATTTCTAATATGCAGCTGCCATTAAAAAATGACTAAGATGTTGGGATGTGTCTGGAACATGACAGAATGACACAAGAAGATGCAACAATGACAGCTTATAAATCAAGTGAATGGTGTAATATGGAATTTTGTGTGTAGTATTGGTTATCTCCTCCTGAAATGGATATTACAGTTAGAGACATTTCAAAGGCAGTAATATGAACTTCTCCAGAAGTAGGTTCCACTAATGCAGAGCAAGTAAGAGTCTATGTGCATATTCCTCTCATTGAACATCATCTGAAAGTTGGACATGCAAAATTAAGCAAGGAAAGTATTTTTCAAAAAAGCATAGGCTTTGTAACTCACTAATACATGACGTAGCTGAGGTCAAGAATAAAATAAAAAAGAAAATTAGAAAAAGGGCTGAACAGTTACATGGACAGAAAGAAATTTGAGAATAAAAACAGCTAAGTGAAAGGTTCCCCACTCTAATCTCTAGAATCAGTGGAGGGATATGGGTGCCTTCACAGGGTAAGGCAGAATACGATTAAACTGATGGCCTTTGAGAGTTCCTCTTTCTCTCTGCTGGCTAAACCTAAGATTGCTATATCCCTGATTCAGGATCCTCTGCTGAGGTTGTGAATTTAGATCTTATTTTCAGCAGAAGGGAATGGAAGCATCTATTTCTTTTCCTATAAAATGTATACAGAACAGTCTAAGGTCCCTGAAAGGGGCCAGCTCTTGTCCAAACCACAAGAAAGAAAGACAAGAATGAAGGATTAAATACGAGAAAAGATAATTAAAACAACGTTTGACATTTCAGATTCAAGCTTTTGCTCCATCACCATATTATTTTTACAATCACACAGTGCATGTTAATACACAGCCTCATCAACTTTTCTGCAGCTCCTGAAAAGCTGGAAAACCTTATTGTTGCGTGCCTTAGTCTTTGCTAGAGCACTCCTTTGGCTTTAGCAAAGCTCATGCACCTGCATTCTGCTGAAGCCAAGGCAAACTTTTTAAAAGATAACAAATGGATAGAGGCTGACTTTCAGTAGGGCTGCTGCCCCCTCCACATGAAATTGGTAAAAGCTATTTGGCTGACTAGCTCTGAAAAAAAAAAAAGTCAGGCCTTAGCAAACAACTCACAAAATTATTTCATTTTATTTGGTGGTTTGGTGGTTTTTTTCATCTTCCATACTGGCAAATCACACTCATAAGCTTTTCTGTTTTAAATCCTGTATTACATGACATATTTAGCACCATACTTATTAGAAGTATTCTTACCTGTAATTAAATCATGATGACCTACAGATCTACCACATTTCCCATCCAAAATGTGTTGTGAAGATGTGTGGAGTTGTTGTACAGCTAAGCATTCACTTAGTACATCTTGTTCAATATCAGTACATGAATTTAGCTACAAGAGGAGGATAAAACAAACATTTTATTTCAAATTAAAACAAATTGCTTCTAATTAAATTCACATGTCTCTGCTTAAAAACTATGTATAGAAGAAGGAACAAAATGTAATTCTTAGGAACTTGGTGTAATTAACGATGTATCTATTACTTGGTATTTTTAATTAGAGATAATTTTGGTTTTCTTAAGCACACAAGTGAAGTATGCTACTCTTAAATCAATAACAGTTTGCTTCAGAAAATAATGTACCCTGTGTTTCTTCAAACCTTCCTGAGTAATTTAACTGCATATTTTCAGGTTTTCTGTTGCTTCTTGGGTTCTGTGGCAAAAAGATTGCATCACCTTGTAGCTGTGACACTTGGAAAGACATTTGATAGGGAAAGAAAAGCGTTTGTACTTATCAGATTAGAACTGGTGGAATAATACGCTGTCAGTAATGTGTAAGAGGTATCACCAATATGTCAGCTGCTCCCCATGTAAATTAAAGCTCTGGCAAAAGTGTCTGAAGCAAACTCTTGAAAACCACAATGTTGATCATATTAAAAACAGCAGGAGAGGAGAATTAAGAAAGAAAAGCATTTCTAATTCTCTTTCAAACATGCTGATGCTGCCAAGCTTTTGTCATAATATAGTGCTCACATTACACAAACAGCCATCATATTCTATAGCCATTAATAAATAGTTACTGTCTTTACATTTATAGTTTTGCATACCGATCTCCCCTGGGTTTGGTTATTCTAAATAAAAGGTCCAGGCAAACCTATTTAGAATTCTGCTATACAGCCATTTGTTGGTTGAAGATAAACGTCTAACATTTGGATCACAAAGTGCATCTGCAACAAATTAAACTACTACTAAATTAACAGCTAACTTTCTCATATTTTGTTCTTGTAAGCCTTTCAGAATAATTAAATATTGCCACTGCATTCACCTTCTAGGGTCGAACTAAATATTCAGGATTCCTTTGATGTATGTCTAAGCTCAGGCATTTTATTTTATAACACAGATGGCACATTTTGGTAGCATATCTCAACTAAGACATGTGGGCAGAGCAGCCTGTTAATTTTTCTTTTTTGGCTAAAAGTCATTTCCACTCAGAACTCCTGGGATGCTGATACCAACAGACAACTGCCTTTGCTGAGTTATAACAAAAAATGAGCAAGTGAGTATAAACAGTCTTTTCCCCTTTTTTCCAAAGTAGACTGTCACCGTTTCAATAACACTGAGATTTACTTAGTTGTGAGAGGGCTTTTTTTCCTATAACATGTTTAAGTGAAATATTTAGGGGTTTTTATTATTTCTTTATGAGTCAGATTTGCTTTGGTCTCTTTTAGGAGAGCCTGATCAAAATGCATTTTAAATCTGCTACTTTTTCAGATGCCTTTTAAGTTCAAGGAAAAAAGACACAGGATCAAGTATTCATAAAGTTATCATGAATAAATAAGACAGGAAATCTGAGGATGATTCCAAACCACTGGAGGAGTACAGATTTAGACTGGTCTACCAAATAAGATGTGGGAGGCAAGGAACTAACATTATTTTAAGACAGACTTGGTAAGTCTATGGGAGGGTATGTATATGCATGCAGGAAAATTCCTCAACCTAGGAGACTACAGAGATATGAAGCCCTGGATATTTGACATCTTGGTACATCCAAGCAGCCTGAGTTTGCAATTTGTGTGTACTCCATTTGTCCTGTATTGATTCTATGCTTAAGGCCTCCTACTGTTTGTGCAGGAAGTACTTTCTGCCCCTTAATGCAAAGTTTGGATTTAGGGGTTTTTCCCACCTTCCTCTGTAGAACTGGAAATAGGCCTCAGCAGGTGACAGGGTATAACAGTGGGGACTGTTCCTTTGTCCAGATGTAAAGGATGTTAACATGTTAATGCATTCAGCCCCGTACACAGAACTGAACAGATGATACCTATGTTTGGTATAAGGAAATAATTCCCTCCTTTCTTCCCCAAAGAAGTATGTCAGCAACCACAGGAAGGAAAGATGGGGAGGTTCTCTCCTTTGGAACAGGGAGCGTGGTTGCTTTCCACAATCAGCTGAAAATTTCATATAACAAAATCTTCCTGTTGCAAAGATCTTGCTATTGCAAAAGACTTTGCTGCCACAGTCAGACTCTTTCTGTGGTTAATTACTGCTATGGCTTTCTGACTTTTACTCTCATTAAGACCTAAAGGTTGCTCTAAGGAAGCATTAGGAATTTTGCAACCTGTGGTATGGGAGGCATGTGCATGGCACAACCTGTGGAACCTTCTAGAGAGCTGTAGTGAAACCACATGGCCTGATAATACAAAAGTGGGCTTGAAAACTAGGCAGTCCTTTCCAGTCCTGCCACGTTGACTGGACCTGATACATGTAGAGACAACAGACTTGATTCTGTGGACATCTGGATGGGTGCTAGGCATGGACAGTGTTACTCCCAGGCACAAAGTTCAGCATGTAATGAGTGTTTCTTGACTGGCTATTTGAAGCAGTGTGCACAACTCTGGACACTGATGTTCTAGGAACTGTTAATCAGATTGCGTGCACCTGACCCAGAGAAGGGTTACAGGAACAACTGGGGGACAGACAGCTCTCCTAGGAGAGGGGACCATAAGCTCAGATTGCTGAATCTAGCCAAGTGAAAAATGTAGGGGATAAAATTCATGCTGAGAAGCATCAGGACGGAAGGGGTGTAAGACAGGGGCATGGCTGACACAAGGACAAGTATGAACTCATCGCAGATGTGCTCAGTCAGAAGAATTAGACCTTTCTGACATCCATCTCACTCCTCCATGGCTCATCCCAAATTTTGCAGCTAAGATCACCTGGGTTCCGCTATTGTCTCTTCTCTCCACATGTTCTTCTCTTTACTGTCCAGTACTTCTAGTTCTTACCTTTGATATTTTTCCAAACTAGCTGCTCCCTAGCTCTATCTTGCCAGGCTGTCATTTCTGCTCTGTCCTCCATCCTTTAAACATGCCTTGCTGTCTCATCCATGATGCTCTTGGCAGAGCCAAGGCAGCTAGAGGAAGACGTCATTGCTGCTTATTGAACTAATTGTAATTGCTTGGTAAGGCTTGCATTCCCTTCCACTCCTGTATCTGAAGTACGCTCATGGTCTGTCCCATCACAGACCAGCTCTGTGAGGTCCCAATCATCTTTTTACAACTGTGTGTACAAATGTGTAATAAACAAGTCTCTGATCCTGGGCTGGTGACTGTAAGCATCCCCATTCAATAATGAGTTTAGGATTTAGCCCACAGAAAGCAAAATACTTGTCTGAATCTAATACTAGTGAAAACGTAACTAGCAGTCTGGGTTTGGAATTATTTACGAATGCATTTAAAATACAGATGTGGTGGGAAAAGTGAGGGGTTTTGTTCTTATCTATTACAAGTGCTCCTTTCCTGACATTTCCATAATATCCTAGCTTAGTTTCATTTGTGTTTTAGATGATCTGCCAACATGTATTTACTAGCCGATTGCAGAGACTCAATGCATGGACATTTATGTGAATGACAGCAGAATTTGGGCTTGTGTATGAAAGATGAACAGTAAAGAAATGATTGGAGACAAAGGGTGGGGCAAAAAGAATTTTACAGGGTGGTAGCCTTGAAAGTGTGAAACTATAAAGTGGGGTGGTTAACAATAGTGATTAAAAACCAATAGGAAAATTAGCTCAACTTAAGTTTTCTTCTAGCAATATTGAAGAACTCTGATTTGAAAATATATGAACTAAAGGTAAATTAAAAATAATTATATTGAGGAGATCTGAAGATGTGTCACTTTTTGCCTAGTGGGTCTTACCTTCTTATGTACCTGTTGTTCTTTGGCTGAATGAGCTTTCACATGTTTGCGCAGAGAGCTGGGGTCGGTATAGCGTTTGGAGCAGCCAGGAATCTGACAGGCATAGGGTTTCTGTGAATGTGAGAAAAGGGAAAAGATTTCATATTCCTCTGCATCTCTGCAATCAGCATACAGAGCACTGAAGGACGGCCGTTTCTGTGAAACACAGTGTTAAGTCTGCACTATTTGCTGCTTCCAGATTTGCTCCGTCTCCTCTACGCACACAAGCCAGACATGATGCAAACAGAAGAACTGCATTGATAGCTCTGATTTTGCACTCCATGCAAGCACTGAGAGCACTTGACACAACTATACTCTGGCATGTTGGATATTGATTACTGGGCTGAACTAAATGCTAATGAGATGTAACTGGATGGGTTTTGAGAGCGTTACTTTTTTTCTAGCCAGTAGACAGAATGATCATGAGATCACCTAGTATAATTATAAATATAGAAGCTCTGGGTTTGAGTTCTGATTTACATAGTTTTTACAGCAACTGTTCTGTTTGCAGCAAAGCAAACCTTGTGGCATAGCACACATTTGTTTTCCTTCATACCTCGCTCCTGTTTTGCATAACAGCAGCAATATGTTTCTTTTTGTAACTCCTAACCAAACAACCAGCATCAAACATTAACATCTGAGCAAATCAATACAGAAGCAAAAATCCACTATTGTTGATTTTGTCGGGAAGACCTTTCCAGCTGATTTTGGCGTGTGGCAGAGCTTGCCACTTCTGTGGCACAGTACGAGCACTATGTCCTGGGAAAACCATCTGAGTCTGGGCAGGCAGTTCCAGTACTCTCACAGGAAAACAAAAAAATAAATAAGTAAGGATGCTCCAATTTAAGCGCTGATTCTGGAGTCCCAATGACTGAAAGCCTCACCGAGTTTTTCTCTTGGCTATGCCTACTCCCAACAAATTAAACACTATCTCTCTGTTACAGGACAACCTCCAAATGAATGTGCAATTACCAAGTTGAACAAAGGGACTCTGGCACTTGTTACTAAGTAACCATTGACTTAAGTGATAGCAATATAGTCAAAGCTCACAAAGTTTTAAAGTTGAGCAGAACATTCATTTTTTCTCTGTTTTCTTGCCTCATCTGTCAACATTACCTTAGTTCTCACTTGGACTAGTAAGTCCTTCTGGTGTCTTCCCAAAGGTAGAAAAATGGTTTGTCATGACCTCGGTGTCACATTCTTTAATCCATTTGGTTTCAGAAAGAGGATGCACAAAAGGGGAAAAAAAACCCCACCAGTTTTGGGAGAAGTGACTGTGAGGTCCTTTAAACAAACTGCTCTGCTTCTGGAGGAGTGATGACATGCCCTTTTTACCACAAGGACAGATATGTTCCCTTTATTCTGCTTCTACTGAGGAGAAGGACCTACTTCCAGGTGATTTAGCAGAGATTCAATCAAACTAGCAGACACCAGTAAGTCTCTGAAATGACTTACAGATTGTCCTTTTGAGAAGATAAATGATGGAGTGACCTACATTGAAAAGCTTTAAAACCAATTCCAAATGCACTTGATAAGGAATAAGCAGTCTATGTAAACCCCTTTTCTTTGTAAGTACCTCCAGAGAATAAGCATTGCTGCTCTGTCCAGCCAGCAGGAAATTTCTGAAGGAATAATAGAATCATTCACCAATTCATGACCTTACAGGCTAACACAGCACCTACCCAGAAAGTTACAGGGCAAAGCAGATTTATTGAGAGTGTCTGGAACACAGAGAACTGACACCAGAGGAAAAAACATGGAAAACTTTAACAAATCCCTCAGCAGAAAAACTAGCAGAGTATTTTTCAAATCATTGATGTCATTCACATTAGTGATAGAATCACTTAACTTAGTGACAGGGAAACCAGGTGAAAATCTGACTACCCTTAAAAAGGTTCATGGCTATTTGCTTTGACATTCCATGCAGTTATTTTGTCCACTGAGCTAATGCAACGTGCAGTCTTTACAGTAGCACCATCCTGTAGCTCAGTTATTTTTCACATTCACATAAGCACACAATACACTAAGCTAAACCGTTGGACTTCAATTAAACCACGTAAGTTGAAGTTAGTCACTGTGTTGTAGGACTACAGAAAGTTTTAAAGAACATGCAACAGAATAGCATGGAGGATGGTTTTAGACATTTAAGAAAGTTAGTAGAAAATTATTACTGTACCTTTTTCCTGATTTATAAGCATTTCAGATAATAAAGACAGAGATAAAGAGAGAAGAAAAGAAAATAGAAAGTTACGAGATTTGTCTTCAATAATGTACAGATCAACAGATATAAGAATTTTTGCTTATTTTGGTAACCATTTGAATTCTCTTTCAAAACTAATAAATGGCATTCCATTTGTGACACTGCCTAATACAAAAAATAAATCTATTAGATTCAAGCAGTTACATTTCAAAACTGTGCACCCAATTTAGTACATCCACTTTCAAAAGAGACGCATTTTAGAACTAATTACAAATTCAAATATCTCAGGTTGACTTTCAAATAAATAAAACATTGTTATTGTAAGTGTGCTTTGGTTTGGAAAATGTGACTGACTCGCTTCTCTTACTTGTTTGTTTTTGCAAGGCATAATGTACATTAGACATTCCTTAATGCTGCACTGTCTGAAATGTGCAACTGCTTAAAAAGTAAATATCAATTAAACTCAAAAGTTCTGCCCCAGAAACACTTGGCCAAATGTTAAACCATATATTCACTTCTTTGAAAAAGACAAAGGAACAACTCTGCCGGTTATTCTTTACAAGCTTTATGCTGAGGACTTAACTGCTCTACAAAGTTGTCTGCTTACTTTCTTTGCCCATAATATAATGATTTAATTTTATCAGAGCCTAAGACACTAGACAGGCTCCCATCTTCTCTGCAAGTCAAGTGAGAAGACCTGTAGAGTTGAGCCAGAATCTACCAACTGTACATAAGAAAATAATTTGTTTCTTACAGTTAATTCTGATGGTGGGTACTTAAGAAATTTCATCTAGTTGTAAGACAGATGTATTTTTACCTTCACAAAATCATGTCCAAAACTGAGATGCATTTACCTTCCACTGAGATGCCTGAACTGCTTTTGCATTCATTCAGAACAGACTTTATTGAAGCAACACAGGATGTGAAGCGAGACAATGACACACATTTAGTACAGCAGCAATGACTCAGTTTTCACTCATACTATACCTTATTCTGCCGCTGCCTCCTTTTACTGGAACAAGAACAATGGGAGAGTTTACTAACTTATTCCCAAGTAACCTGTTCTTGAGTAACTTATTCCTCAGTATGAGTTAGAGAGCAAGACTTTTTCATTTCTCAAAGCACATACAATTCAAAACAGAAGTACAGTTGCCTGTAGCTGAGTTTTCTGAGATGCTACTTGTGAAAAGTCACCCTCCAATTGCAGAACAGATAGTGTACTAGGACCATTGGAAAACTCAGTGCAACTCCCAGTATGAAATCATGCTTACGGTATCCAGGTGTGTTCGCTGATGCTTTGCCCGGTCGCTGGAGTTGCTGAAAGCTTTCTGGCAGCCAGGATGCTGACACAGGTATGGCTTCTCCCCAGTATGACTCCGGAGGTGAATCTTAAGGTTCTCAAGCCTAGAAAATGCCTTGTTGCACCCTTCAAACTGAAAAACGTCATAAAAAATTGTTGTAAAGTACTACTAAATAAGCCATGTGCAGCCACAATGAGAACAGTGTAAGATTCAGGCTGGACATGCAATAAATCAACCAGCATTCAAACATCTGTTGAAATTTATGGATGAAACACAACATCTTGTGCTGTTCATTTAATCTGTCACTGAAGACATGGTGTGGAGCTCAGTAATAATACAAGAGTTATAAGTATCTCACACGTTCTGTCTGAAGTAATGAACATTTAAAGACATGGTGTCAGAACAGAAAATTTAAAGAAAGAACAAGTGTTCTGATGAGTTCTCTTAGATGTTAATTGGCACAGGAACACTGTGGGCAATAACAATTAGCTGCTACAGAGAGAGAGCAAGAGAAGCTATTTGTGGTGGGTAAGAACCTGGTTTCAGGTGTCTGAAATGCTATACACTGGAGCAGATAAGCACGGACTATTACAAGAAGACCTGATCCATTTGAAGATTAGTCCAAAGGAGCTCTGCTGTTATTCTGCACCCTTTTCTTTACTAGCTGTACCATTCAGATCTATTCTCAGCATTTATACAACCAGTAACCTGAGCAATTCTGACTTCTTAAGCACCCGTTTCATTAGAGAACTCAGTAATAAAATGCTGCATAGCATTCATAACAAAAGTCATTATTTCAAATTAAATCTGAATAAATAAATAATTACAATTTCCAGCTACTAGGCCAAGGGAAGGGTGTTTTGCATTGCTCATTGGTAAGTTTCAGTGTTAGAGATAACAGGTGACTGCAGTGGAGGCACTGTCTCGAAGATGGGCTTTAAGAACTAACTCAGGTGAGCTCAAGGACATGCATATGCACATTCATGCACCAGCAAACCCATAAAATGCACTCAGATACTTACGCATGTGCAGAAATACTTCTATGCACCCATACTCATGTGGTGGTGTGCATCTGTTTTGCCCACTCTGCATTGCAGCTTCATGGCACTGCAGATCTTCTAGTATCTCTGCACAGATAAAACCCTGGCTCCTCTATGATTT
This sequence comes from Elanus axillaris, assembly GCA_026212715.1. Classification (NCBI taxonomy): domain Eukaryota; kingdom Metazoa; phylum Chordata; class Aves; order Accipitriformes; family Accipitridae; genus Elanus; species Elanus axillaris. The sequence continues at coordinate 6,550,136 of JANZLQ010000095.1, read as the reverse complement.
GAGATCTCAAAGAATGTATTTGAGAAACACAACCCAATTCACCTTCGTATCAACACTAACAACAATTCTGAAAGAAGGTAGGTGTGTCTTAAAACCACTATTTCTGGAAGCCAGATTTTTCTGTACAATTCTTGCTCATAAAGAGTGAAATCCTGACCCTCACAAAATTAGTAAGTAAGTGCTTTGTCACTTCCTTCTGCTGAGTCAGGATTTTGTTCAGCACCTTTCCATTCACTACCTGTGGTTCCTCAGATGGTACCACAGAAGTTGCAGTCTTGCCAATCCATGTCACATTCCACTTGTTATACATACACATCTTATATACATTGGTGCGAGCAAACTTATGACTCAGCTGTTGCATCAGCTCTGCATTGCACTCGGCTCTGTATTGCAGGCAGAGGGACAGGAAGAGAGAAGAGATGCAGATGGAGCCTAGAAGATGCTGTAAACTGGAGGCACCTGATCTGGTGCCTGACAAAGGCAATTTTAACTACTGATGGACAAAGTCCCATCATATCCTGCTCAAACTAGTGTGTTTTAAGCATCTCAACACAGTGAACAAAGTGATCTGGGTTCTCAAGCTAGCACTTCATTTTGCAAGCTGTGTTCTGTCTTTGCATGCAGATTGGCTCTGCACACTACAAATTAAGCACACCAATGCACTCCAACACACAGGTGCCCACACAGAGTGTTTCCTGGCAGACTGCAAATTTCTGCCTTTCCCTGCCGCTCATACATGAAAGGATCACTATGGCTTTTACTGCCCTAAATATTTCACTCCCTGGGCAGATATCTAATCTGTCTGAATGGCATATTTGGGTCTATGTGTGCAGGCACCTATCTAATATTTCCACCTTTCCCTGTCACAACTATCATGGATAGATCCACAGAATTACCTGGATACATGCGGTCTATGGCTTCAGAAATTTGGCCATGACTCCCCTCTGAACACTTCAGCTGGTGCAGGGAGGCGGGGAAGTTTTGGAAGTGACCAAGCCACCAAGGCTTAAAAAGAAACAAACTTTCTTCTTAATCACCACTAAAAAATCTGGCAAGGATTCAGAACGAAGCAATCTGAAATGTGCAAATATGCTGAAGTCCATGAAAAATAAAGCAGAGTTTGGCAAATCCATAGTTCTTCTAAGACATTCCATAAAGCCAGTCTCTGGCAAATGGAGTTAATGTTCTGAGGTCCTAAAGATCACCTGTTTCCACTTTGTTCCCCAGCTTCTTCTCCTGCCTCTCCTCAGCCTCCTTTCATTAGTGTTGTGTCCACAGTGTTGTACCATCCCATTTGAACTAATATACTTTTCATTTTCAGTTCAATGGACCAGCTCTTCTCAGTTTTAGTCACCAATATCTAACCACAAAGTAGGGTGAGAATCAGACCCAGAGTCTACAAAATTATTTTGCAGCCCAGCTCTGCAATGTCATTCACCTGAATCCCAGGTGAGCAGCAAACCAAGCTTTTCCCTTCAGTTGTTCATGCTATCCCCCCCATGCATGCCATTCCTTCCCTCCTACCTGTGCAGACCCTCCCCTGACTCTGTCATGAGCCCCTTCTACATGCTCCACTCCCCTCTCTAAAGGAGTTTCTGGTTCTCACATACAGGCATCAAAAAACCTAGCCCAGAAGGACATTACATAAAAACGCTTCTTTTGTATCCCATTGGCACCAGAATCTCTACAGTGACACTCCTTCTTGTCTCCATGTTGTCTCAGGCCTGAAAGACCTGTGAGGTCACAAAAGTAATTTCTCAGCTATTCAGTCACAAATGGAGGATCTTGACCCTCAGAATGTTTTTCTAATGGATTACCAGTCTTCAACTCCATATCTACAGCCTAATGCAAAGTAGGAAAGTATGCAGAATAATCCAAACTAATTAAAGGTCCATCTCCACTCTCATTGATGTCAGTAACAAAAATTCCAATGGCAAATGTCCTAAAACATCTAAACACAAGCTAACTTAAAACACATGAAAGCACATATGTTTAAGAGTTTGCTGGATTGAGACTTTAGGAAGAGAAGCAACAGGCCCTACTATAAATGCACAGAGCTACAAACAAATATGAGTTTATAATCCTTTTACTGTGGTCAACAGCCTTTTTTTGGTACTAACATATAATGCAAAGATCTAATGCCTTCAGCAATCGGGTTCCTCCATTACCACATATGCCTGGACTTTAAGAGCTTTTCTTATTTGTATTATTATTTCCTATTATTTATATTATCCAGCTTAATAGAGCTCTATTAAGCTGGATAACAGATAGTGGGACAGTCCCAATGCTGTGATAAATTCAGTTTAAACTTGTAAGGTGGGAGAATACACCAGCAAAGAGAATGATACAACTCCAGTGCTCATATTTTCAAGGAGGCAGGGTTGCTAAAGGTAGGGTTGGCTAAACAGGAAGAAAATCAGTGGAAAAGGAGCAAGGGCAAGAATCTTGCTGGCAAGTGATGAGAAGAGGGGAAGGTAATGGACGAAGGTGAAAGGCCTGAGAGAGAGGGAAGGAGGAAAGGAGCTGGTGCAGAGGTGAGAAGTATGGAGCCAAAAATCCACTCAGAGCTGCAGAAAGGTCTCTGCTTTGAAGGACTCCAGGAAAACCTATTTCAACTCCATTATTTCTAGCTGAATCTGCTGACTGTGTCCCTTGCAGTTTTTTGCTACAAGTTCACATGTGGAAACAAGCACTGCTTCCCTATAGTGGAAGTGTCTCACCTGTATAGTTGGACAAGGACAAGATAACCTAACTGGGTTGCTGCAGAAAACTGGTTTTGGATGACTTTGTAAGGTAATTCTTGGGCTTCATTGCTACTCACCAACACTTTTAACCCATCCACCTACCCTTGCTACTTGGAGTGTATTTATGTTTATATATACACTAAATAAAACTACTGGAGAAATGGGGTGCTCATTCTCCTTTTCAAATAACCTCCAGGAAGGTCCATCAATCCCACAAGTGTCTCAGGTTCAAATACAAAGAACAAATGTTTGATTTCCAAAGGGCTTTAGGATGGTAAGAGCTATTTGATCAACTGAGAAGGTTACTTACAATATCTCCCAGACATCTGGCCCCAATCTGTCACTACTTAATCCTACAATCTTAAACATTTTGTTGATGTTTGGTGCTGGGATAACTGTAACAAACGCTGCATGATCCTCAAAGTCTGTAAATGTCAACAGAGCTCTTAAACAAGTTCATCAATAAAAATAATAATTATATTGCAATTACTACTTTTGTCTTTATTGTGAGATTGTTAATGTGTGCTTCAGACACTGCTATGCTACACATATCTGAGCACAGACACAAAACAATGCCACATGATTACAGCAAATAGCATGATGCAATTATTGGATTTTATAACTACTGCTGTTTTAGAATAGGGCTTCTACCAGGAAAAAATATGTTGTAGAAAATTGCGGGACTACATTAGTTTACAACCATATGAAAATACATATGTTATCTTTATTTTACACTAAAATCTCACTGGAGTGTAACTACTCCAATATCATGCATTTAAAAGGCATATTTATGAAAACACTAAATTATCTCACAGTGATCTAAACACATTACAATTTTCCTAAACCCCCCCAATTTAATCTAATAACTGTAATTGCTTAAAATGTTTTTTCTTTGTTTCCACATTATACTTTGAATGCACCTGAGAATGTTGCCATACAGAAATAACAGCATATTCCCAAGAGGGTTTATATTATCAAATGTTTACCATTTCATAAGCACATTTAATCACAGTCATGTCTAGAATATCTGTCAGTGGTACAGATCAGAAGAAATAAACTATAAACTAAACAGCTCAGACCATAAAGTAAAGCAATAACTGACATTTTCTTAGGAAATGAGTTATGACTGAAAAAGAGAAGCCTTCACAGTCATAGTGCTAAATGGGTCCAGTGTGCCATTAGAGAAAGCTCATTAATATACACCTCTGCTCTCTGCTGCAAGATCAGTTAAACAAGCTGCCTTTTATTTATAGACCTAAAAGGGACAAAGCAGGTCATATTGGCTGCTGACATCTCAGCCTACAGATGGAAAACCCAAAACATTTCATTCCAAAGCATTTAATATTATCAATAGGAAATCTTATGTCTGGTCAAAACATCTACAAGCCTTATGAACATTGTGAAATGGTCTTTCTTCCCAACTGATTATAAAACTGGGAAAATTTTATTGAAAAACATGTTATGAGAAAAAGGATCCTGTGAGGGTATGTATCTCTTCTGGAGGGGAGGAAATAGTCACACCACTCTTTAAACAGCATCAATGTTTTATAGCACACTGAGTCTAATGTTGGGGACATGGCAGGAGGCATATGAGGCACCAAACTTATGAATGTCAGTAACTTAAGCACATGGGATGATCCACCCAACACAAGAATCAAAGTATCTGATTTGGTGCTTTGTTTTTTCTAGCTAACTCCTGATTGGATTAATTTTTAAGTCTCTATTGCAGCTACAATGTAAAGCCCTGATCCTGCAAATACTTGTACATGAGTAACATGACTCATGCAAGCAATTTTATTAAACTCAACAGAACTATTTGTGTACATAAAAAGCAACCCACAGGACTGAGCTCTCAACTTCCTAAAGGATCCCAGTTCATATAGCCAGATTTAAATTGTCAGAAGCTGCTTTTTTCCCTTTGTGGTAACAAAACAACGGGAGATACCTGGAACAGAAAAAGGACCTGCCAATTTCTATGGGTTTTTTTTGAAGTCTGAACAATTTATGTTTGCAAAGTGACACTTCTACATGGTATTTCATATGAGTCCTGGGAAAAATTGCTTGTACTTGTTTTATTATTTGCATCACAAAAAAGCATTTAGGGCCTTAGCCAGACTATTGTACAATGGCTGGTGTGCAGGAGAAGAAAAGGTAAAAAGGTTCAGAACAGGAAAAAGAAAAAAAAATCTAGAAAAGTAAGCCACAGTATAAATGCAATACATCTTTCACGTTGTTGGGTCCTAGGGTAATTACAGCCAACCATCTGACATCAACATATTGTACACCAGCAGTTCATTTTTCTTTTCACTGTTAGATTTTTACACTGTTAGATAATTATTTCCTAATTAACATGAAACTGGGAAATACTAATACACTGAAAATCCTGGAGGAGGTGTTTGATCAGCGTACGTCACTGAATTAAACAGGACTTTGAGCTGTCTCTTTTATTTTAATTTTATGAATTTTATAAGCCCCTAAATCCACATTCCTGAACCCCCTCTGGCAGTACCGGGAGTTACAGGTGTGCGAGGAATGCAGACCTAGCCCACGCAAGGCATAACAACAGACTCATTTAAGTCATGAGGCTTTCAACAGCAACCAGGTCTGATTCTGCATGTGAGGTGATTACCACACACACAGACTTCTCTGACTGCAAAATCCAACCACCTGCCTGCCAACATCTCCTGAGATGGGATTCCTCCACTCTCACTGTACTGTCTAAAAAAAATGAACGGCCTTGTTGTTTGAGCTCCCAAAGTCCCTGGGCAAGGGCAGGTCTGCCCAGCATGAGGTTGGCAGCTAAGAGTTCAGTGGGATGAATCCTGCTCAGTAGGTGCCTGTCCCTCTCTCCTGACTGCAGAGGCAGCCTAGATTTGGCTTCTGGGTTTTGTTTTTTAAAGATAGTTTTACCTGTGTTCCTGAGTATATCTGGCATTCTTTCAAGGTCTGCTGTCACACCGAGTGCAGAAGACCAGTTCATCAGGACAGGCACCAAGTCTTAGCCTGTCTCTAAGTAGCACTGGCATGTTTTGGCTCTCAAAAGTCTTGCTCATGCAATTGTAAATTATCATCTGTCAAGAAAAGAGTGAATGTTGTTCAAAGCACAGAAATATTCATAGATTTATTTCTTCTAGGGCCAGTAGGTCAGGCACTTCAGTAAGCAAACAGCTTTCCATACTTTTTCCAGCAAACCTCCAAATATCTGGGGAACTATCAGAGCATCCCATTATATTCACAAGACCCCATTGCTAGTCTTCAAATTCTTTTTAGTAATCCTTCTTTAATCAAGTAGAAGGATAAACGATTGTCAAAACAGGGGTACTTGCATTTATTTGCTGCAACATATGAGAACGAACCACAAAAGTTCGGAATATCTTACTATCAGCAGCATGACAGCCACAAATTTTGCCATAAGGTTTTGCTAAATATGTCATTTGGAAACCAAACAATTTTCTGAAACCTCATTACAGTTGGACTGAATGCAGTATTATGGCTTGCAGGCAAAAATAACATTGCATAGAGCAACATTTTAAAAAACAAAATGCAAAATTCATATGGTCATGTAATAAGCAAAGAAGACATCCCTCCCCTCATATGTAATTGGGAAACTATTATTTATTTGGGATTTTTTGAATAGCTTGCAAGCTATGTGAAATTAAAGGACAACACACAATCCAAGATTTGCTGCTCCAGTATCTTAAGCCAGATCTGCTTGTTTTAGGGACAAAATTAAGATTGAACAAAATCAATTAAAAAGCCTCTCCAGCTGTGTCAGCAAAGAACCACAAATAAAATTAAAATACTTCCTTCCAGTTCTTTTACATTTTTTTTTAACAAAAAATATCATTTACTACATGTACTTCAACAACTTGTTCCTCTGGATCAGTAAGTCATTGTCTTACCTTGCTTCCCAAGGAAACATTTCAATTCCAGTTTGCAACTAAGGTATGACCTATTTACACCTATCTATCTCAGCTGAAACTTCACTTAAATTCTGTCCTACACTCTTGCCTACATCTTTGTATTCTGGTCCACATTTTAGTCACATCTTTAAATAACAGACTGTGCTTTTGGTCTGGTAGGCCAGTAACACCGCAAACAGTTCTGTACAGAGTGCATTTCACTGACACGCAAGATGGAATAGGTACTCATAATGTACTTACAGGTATAAGAGTTTGCATGTTTGCAGTGAAGAATTAATTTGCTTAAGATAATGAATGCAGTCCCAGGAGACAGGGAGAATCCATTATGGTCTATGTGGACTAACCAGTAGGGAAGAAGGAAGAAAAAAAGAATTAAAGAGAGAACAACAGCAAGAAGGAAAAAAAGTCATTACAAAAAGAAAAAAACCCAACAACCCAAAACTTATGGCTGATTAGCATAGCGTAGCATCTTAAAAGGCCAAAATACCACATGTGTGGCATGTTAACAAAAGAAGATTAAAATAAAGGAAAAAATATCCAGAGAACCATGAAGTCTCAAAACATCTGGAGTTTTATAGTAACAAGGAGGAAAAAATCAAAAACATAATTGAAAAAAGTCCACTGCAATACATTATTGTACAATGAAGCTTAATGGAATTGAAAGGAGAAGAGATGAAAAGGGAAAATAAGGGGGGGCAGGAAATAAAAGAAACAAGAAAAGGCATTTATATTTTAAAGATGTCACTGAGGGTTTTTATCCCAGTTATTAAAAATTACACACCCTGCTTCTGTAAGCTGTTCCTGTAATGTGTTGAGCACTCTCTTTCAGCGTAAGACATTCATGCATGCTGGGGAATTCATCAACCCTTTTGTACCCGGTGTAGGGGCACTTTTCACTCCTGATTCTTTGAGAGACATCTGCAAAGAGAATGGCAGAGAAACTGCCTGTCCTGGTTTGCATTCTGAATCCAATGGGAGATTCGAAGAGAGGCAGGACAAACATGTAAATTAAAAATGTTTGCTAAAAACAATGCACATATTCAGGAATTAAGCAAACAATCTTAAGCTGTTATATTGGCATCAGACACTAGAATCAACTGTAATTGAAATACTTTGAATGTATTCACTAACAAAGATTTATACAGAAAAGCTAAATGAAAAACTTCCCTCTTTTTTGTTATTTTTCTCTTTTTTTTAATGAGCCAGTAAAGAGAAAGATCCACACATAGTCCAGTCTGCCTTTGTAACATGCCAAGAGTGTGTCTATAAACAGGAAGGGTTTCCAATGCACCACAGGCATGAACATCCTGGATTAGGTCTGTGCTCTGTCTGTCCCCAGTCACAGGAAGATTTCAGACAAGTGTGTGCCAAACCCCATCTGTAACAAAAATGGTGTAATCGAGCAACAGTGAATGTCCATCCTAACTTCCCACTCATACCCCAGACTACTTTTTTTTTTTAATCCTGGGAAACCCAGCTCATATCTTTGTCCAGACCAATAAATAAATGTTTTACAGTCATAGCTTGTAACATGTCATTGCAGCTAAAAAAGTGGCTCCTGTCCTTGGCAGATCAAACAGAGGAGGATCCTCTGGTTGAAAACTGATCTACAGTTGGAAATTTCTGGCTACAGCTAACTAAACTAGTCAACCACAACCAACAAGGTAATTCTCCACCCACCTATGTGTTTTTTGTTGCAGATACAACTTTTTGTATGTTATTCAACATAGATCATTAATTTTCCTCACAAAATCTATTTCACAAAGTGGATAGCTTTATTGCTGGGTTTCTCCTTTTTAGATAGGGTGGTGGGATTTTTTCCTAAAAGGCACTGTCCTTCTCATACTCTACCTGTATTTATTTCCACATTCACATAATGGAGCTTTTCTATCAAATTGTTGTTTCTAAAGATCAGTTAAGAATAATAAAATTTCCCTGCAAATTAACAACAAGCTGTATGAAATTTTCAATACTGGATGAATCTCTGCACAGAGTGGTAAAGAAGGACACACAAATCACTCCAAAGTTCTCCTTGGCAAGGGAATAGATGAGTTGGGATTTTCCATGGTCAGATAAGCTCCTGGCTCTTTTCTATGCCATCCTGGGCCAATTTGAATATCCATAAATGAAGACTGGGGTTCAACCTGTAATCCAAGGCAGGCAAGAGATCTGCTAAGTTGTATGTGATTATGTCCAATACTTCCTCGCATATGTAGAGCTGAGCTCTGGCAAAGAACCCTACAAGAGCTGCTGGTGGACCACCAGGAAAGAGAGAAAGTGCAAAGTGGTGCAAGCTTGTTATTATTTCTGGGTTGGTTATTTTATTCTGCTTTCCCTTGTGTCCTGGTTGCGGAGCAGAAGCTCAAGAGACATGGCTCCCTCCTTCACCCGCTGACCTGTTCCAGCCACACTACATCAGAATCCCACTGGGTGACTTTACACTGGGAGAGCTAGAGGGTAACAAGATGGAGAAGAATATTCTCTTTCTGAGAGAACAGGCTCTCTTCCTTACAAATGAGGAACTTTTCATTTTACCCAAAGTCATTAATTTTAGTCTTGCAGTGTTTTCATTTCATCTTGCTTGGCCATGTTCATTACTCGAAGGAAAGTCTGTGAGATGTATTCCTAGGAAAATGTCTTCAAGACCTCACCTGTTTTAAAGAAAGTCAGTTTTCTGGCTTTGCCAAAATCAAATCAGTGTCTAGGCTTGGTTAGGCACTGCATTGTTGGAAGAGCCATGTTTTAGAGTTTGGAAACACAATTCTGTTCTTGCACTTTGTAAATGACTACCATACTTCAGCTGAGCTGCAGCAATGGTCCATACCTAAGCTCCTTCTCTCTGGTAAACCCAATATAATGTGATGCCTTCTGTTAGAGGCTGAGCTCACTCCTGTTACCTCACACTTCCATACCCTATGTGCATGTGCTTCAACAGTTACAATGGCTGATGAACACCAACCTGTGAATCAAGTATATTGGATTCTGTGCCTAAGCTTCCAAAGGAGATGTTAAATCAAGATTTTGGTAACAAACACCCCAAAGTCCATCACCACTTTTCACTCATAGTGACTTACTGCATCCTAGCACACTGAGCTAGTGTGGGTAGTTACGATCTTCACCAAACCCTGATCCGGTTTTAAGTGGTGGAGTTGCTTCTAAAGTCTATTGTGAAGATGAGCTCTCTGCTGAAGAGCAGACGGGGTGGCAGCAGTGCCAGGTCCCTTCATTCTCTATAGCACTGTGGGATCCTTCGGATAAAAGGCCGTATAGCAATGTTCTTTTCTGAATAGCACTTAATGTTTTCCCACAGTCTTATTGTTTACAGGGAGTTTAGCAAGTCACTTCACTAATTTAAAATAGATTGTATCCCACATGGGTGGATAACAATAACACATATTGGTGAATCATATGGCTTTCAAATGATATGTATGAAAAAGAAGCACTACACATATTGTCTGAAATTTTATTGTGTGAAACCACAGCACTTAGCTCCCTACCAGCTGTGTCAACAATTCTGTGTAATAAACTAATACAATTGTAGAATAACAGCAAGGTTAGTTCTGAAAAATGAAAAGCCAAGATTAAAAATAATGAAATAAGAAAATGTAAATGAATACAGATGAACACCTTTTCAGGTGGGAATAACCAGCCTTGCAAATGATGTGACCTCACAAAATTTAGATTCCATGGTTATAGGCTGCCATCTAAAAGCCTAGAGGAAAAGGGATTATATGGATGAAATTATTTTTAAAAGGGAAGAAGAGCAGGGTTTGATATCTGAGGAAATGGGTGTGTTACACTTAAGACTGTACAAACCCTGCAGAAGCATCCTATCTTACTACAAAGTACATATGCAGGGTCAGCTTTAAAATGAAGTGAGAGGAAGAATCTTTCCTAGACTTTGCTTCCTAGGTTCAGATCAGCCTCATATCCACACCGACTTGTTCACAGGAGCTGCCTTACACACATGACGTAGCTCCCGAGGACACTGCCAAAGGACATTCCTGACATACTTGACCAATAGCAGCCCATGTACAGGAATGGCTGAATGAGCCAGGCTCAAGTAACAAAGGTTTCACATTGAGCTGTCTCACATAATTTTTAATATGCTGCTAAATAAATAAATAAATAGATGAATAAAAGACATTTTCTAAGATAATATTTTGAGGGAAAACTGGAAGTGGAACTCAACGGAAATAGGTTTTAAACTGAAATGTTGAACTGTAGCCCAGAAATGACAAGAAAATTAAATCACTTTTTTTTCCTGAACCCCAATAAAAAAGTCTTAAACACTCTCAGTAGACCATAGTTTTGAAAGAAATGAAATTATGTTATTGTCATGCATGATTATCCAGCATTTAGAAGGTATCTGCAAGGTTTTCCTGAGAGTTATACCTCCCATCCCATAACCTAGCAGGAAACCGCAATCACTTCTGTACCTTACGTAAAGGACTTTGAAATGAAAGTGCCTCAAAATCAAATATAAGCAGCTTTCAACATGTGCATTTAATCTTCCTAGGTTAAGAAACACCCTGTGGCCACCACACTAAAGAACTGAAAACGTAAATTGAAGAAATTATATCCATATGATTAAGTAAGATTCTTAAAGAGAAACATGTTGTTAAGTACTTCATTGAGAATAAAATGAAATGCAGTAAAATAGAAGCTATTTGGAATAAATCACTGACGCACATGCTTTCTATGCAAAATGGCAGTGCTGCGTTCAGCTCTGAGTGGACATCTGGAGCAAATTAGCATTATGTTGAGAATAATATAAAATTAAAACATTTAGTTTCAGCTTCTAAAATTAAATATAAAATCAGAGACCAATGTTGTTTTGGACAGCTCACCTTGTGACTGATAGCAAGAGTTTATTTTGTTGTTAAAGTTGTTTATGTCTGCTATCACTGTTCTCGGAGCCCTGACACTCCCAGATACTATCTATGCAAACAGCACCAGGCAGAAGTTGCATCTTGAAATGGGCTGCTGAGTCCTGCATTGGAGGTTCAGAATGAGGAGTCCAAAGCCGAGCGTGGGCCAAAGCAGCTTGGGCAAAAAATGACCCAAAACTATAGGCAGAACTCGTTCCACACCCAAGCCAAAGCTCCCAGGGCCTGAATATGTTTCATTTCTACATTTGCATGCTGACTCTGCACTTTCTGGCTCTGGAGAGCATCCAGGGTTGATGTGCTGAAGGTGCTGGATGACTTCAAGCCTCTGTGGGGCTCCCTTAAAATATGCTGATCTCCTCATGGCTGCTGCTGCCAAAGCTACTCAGTTCACAGGAGATCTGGTATGGCCAACCAGGGAGCTCTCCCAGCTCCAAGTGAGGTGAGGGAGAGAAGAGAAGATTCTGCTCCTGGTGGGACCTGCCCTGTTTGTTTCAGGGGCAGAGGCTGTGCAGGAGGCTATCGCAAACCTACTTCAGGGGAGAGCTAACTTTCCTCCTGGATGTTTTTTAGATGTCCTGTTTCAGTGGTCTGCTCCACACAGCTTTCCAGAAGTTACTGGCTTATAAAACTGTTCATCTCCAACTAGACGAAACACCTACTAGCAATAACATCTCTGAAAAACTCTGTAACCAGAAGCAATTAGCATCCCTAGCATACTTTTGAACAACTCATGCCTGGTTCAAGGAGCCATGATCACTTCAGAACTGCCAGCAGCCCAGCAGTGTAAACAGAGACAGCTGGGTGTCTAGAAAGTGCTGAACTGGAAAGACAGTTCCGTGCAATTGATATGATGTGGTGCTCGGCTGTGGGAGATTTGGTGTTCTAAGTTCTGTGACTGAGTGACCTTAAGCAAATCACTTCATCTCCTGTGCACAGTTTAGTCCTTTTTGCTTTCTGACTGTACTGAAATGCCTACTGAGCAGGGACTGCGCAACACCAAGAGCCTCATGAGATACTTTCAGAGCATCCTGAAGTCATCAGTCACTGGTGTATAGCCACTGAGACAGGAGCAGTGCTCTGGAGAATCAGGCCATCCAGCAGAAGATCAATAACCATAACACTGGAGAGAATGCCAAACATATAATCATCTTCAGGTAGTTTGCTAATGCACCTTTATGATTTGAAATATTCTCCTAGATGTTTGGGGGGGAAGAAAAAAAAAAAGTCAAACAAGCAACCAGCATTTACTTTATATAGCATAAAAATAAGCTCTTTATAGTACGGTTTATCTCTTTTCTGATATAGTTGGGAACATGCCAACCTTGCCACCTGTTCCTGGAACTTCCTTTAAGGTAGCCCTGGCTTTCAACATGAAACATAAATTGGATGTGCACGGACTTGCTCCTGCGCTTTGCAATGTAAACACCTGCACATATGTTTTAAATAGTCTCACACCTCTATATGTAAAATTTCAGACACCTGTGAATTGGCTTTAAATAGCCCCACTGGGTTTTGTGGATGGAGAACAACTTCCAGGTGCAGATGAATAAGGTTATTTCAAGGGCATAGGCAATGTACAGCCTCCAGTCTGAGTACATACAATACTGCATTTCCAAATTTCCAAAGCAAAACTTTAAACAGTTGTCCTCTCTGTGACTCATTAATGATCTACAAAATGCAGATATAAATACATTTGTGTCTCTAGATTGTATTGAGCCTTAATTTGTTGGGTTTTAATTCTCTAAAGCACCTTGAGATCTTTGCACTGAGCGCGCACTCTACAGGCAAGAATAGTCTCAGTCTTGCTCTTCATACAGCTGCACAGGAAAGGCTAATTTTCATTGGTCTTAGGCTACACTGTGATTCTTCTGGAGAGAACTTTCTTTCCATGTCTCTATATTTAAACATGGAAAAGATTCCATGTTTTTTATTCCAATTCTACCAGCACCTTCACATCAGAACCTAACAGATGATTTCTTATTCCAAAATTTTGGCCCACTTTGGCCCATCATCTACTCACACAGAATTCTGATAAGCACTTCCATTACGCTTTTGCAAATGATACTCTATGTGAATAAAGGTGGGAAACTCTGAATTAATTTACAGTGTGTCTTTTTAAGCCCCTATCTTTCCCTTACATTTCTTCTCCAGTCACCTCATAATTGAGAAAAAAAAAAAAGACAGTCAGTTTATTTTTCTGTTTAAGGGATGAGTTCTGGCATAAACTTGTTTTGATTTCACAGTGATCTATATGACCAGAATGCATTCTTTGAAAAGGAGAATAAACTTCTGCATTGAATGAATGATTAGAACTTTTCCAAAAGCTACCTTTTTTTTTTTTAAGCGATGTCCTTTTCTCCTTCCCCAGGAGAATGTCCAAAACAACCTCGACTTTCCATAGGCAAACAAACACGTATTTTAATGACAGTGAGGAAAGTTTGCCAGAAGGAATAGTACCTTTTATTAGACCAGCTAATACAGTTGAAAAAGATAGATAGGGTCTCAGCACAAAAGCTCTTCTTTGGATGTAAAACTCTCTCCAGATTGACCACAAAGAATTGTAGCCAGAGACGAAAGAAAAGATATGTACATCAATTTTCCATGCTGCTCTACAAAGAGAAGTCTAATAGCCAAGGGAGTCTTTGTGGCATATCTACACTAGACTGAACAAAGAGTGGCATGAGCTCACTTCTGCCTTTTAGAACAGTTCATCAATTTAGACTCAGGCCACCACAGCTGGGCTAGCAAGCTTCCAGCTGTGGAGCAGGCCAGAGCAAGGGCAGTACCAAGCTTCCTGAACAGGCACTACATAGTGCACAGGCATGCCATAGACCCAAGGAGATGACTGTTGACACAGCCATCCTCTGGGGTGGAATGGCCATGCTTTGCCTTGAACAGAGGAGGCCATGTAAAGACAGCCTCTGCCTAGCCCTGCTCCACTTTCTTTTTTACTTTTCACCCTTGGGACCAGGGAGGAGATTTTGTGGATCCCTCCGGCTCCAAATCCTCTCCCAGTGGTTGCAATCCTGGAAATGCCAAGGCCTGTGGGAATGGAGAGATGCAGCCCTTCTTTCTGCCCAAACAATCCTTGATCAATGTTTTGTGTGGAGAAAAACCCCTGATGTTCCTCCTAGTGAGCCTTCTGTGTTCTCACTGCCAAACATGAATGTATGAAATAAGAACGCTTTAAATTTCATCTCTGAGGCTGGTGCCTTTTTAATTACCCCCTAATTAAAGAGAAGCTAAAGAGCAAGCAGGCAAATATGCAGTTGGAAAACATATGCAAGGAAAATAAAAGGGGCATGAGCGGTGAGCCTACTAGTCTTTCCTGTTCTCATGATTTTTATATACACATGACCTCACCAATTAAATGATATGACATCAACAGGACTGTTCTCTCTGTGCTGAATGTCTTCAAAACATTTCTGGCCTGAGAAATTTATCTCTGAGTCCACTTGCTAGTATCAGCCTTTCGCATATCCTGAAACAGGCACTTAACATACAGTTGTGCTTCTTCCAAATAATAGTAAGTGTAACAGGTTACAGAGCCTTTGTGAGTGTGACTACACAGACACAACTACTGATGCATGCATGCACAAAACAACTCTCTTGAACTGCCAGGGAAAGGATATTGTCCCATTCCATAGAAGATCTTTGTAGAAGATTGCCTTAAAAGCTGAGCTTTGAGCTACCAGCTGGCAGTCTGTTAGAGTAACACAGAGGACTTGGATTCAAGACAGCAGAAATACTATCCCTTACTGAAACAAGGGACCTAGAGGTGTTCAAAACTACTTCTCTAGCTATGTGACCTAGGCTTATCGGCCATAAAAGCATAGTCAGAGTGAAGAACTCCTAAAGAGAAGTTCAGAATGGATCTGCACCATTAGAATGCCTTTTCCTAATCCTCATGGAGCCAGTACCTGTACACAGCCAAATACTCTACCTCATCAATCTCTAGACATTTTCCAACCAAGCAAGGCAAGTAAAAGAGTTTTACACAGAACTCACTAGGGGACAACCTAAGGGTTTCTATATATTTGAGATGCAAGGTTAACTTCTGTGAGGCTTCTTTAGCCGAATACAGCAGAGTAGATGAAAATACTGACTTTGAAAAAGGTGGACTACTATTTTTTAAATGGAGAGAAAAAGTGACTTCTTGACAGCCTCTAAAATAAAGGCCCAAGAGAGAATACAATGGGATCTTCTGTTTTGCACAGGAAAGACAAAAGGGCATGCAATGAAATTAAAAGATGGCAAATTTATAAACTGAGGAAAGGGAATACTTATTCACAGAATATGTGAGATTTCAGAGTTCATTGCTGTGGGGAACTAGCATAGAGAGAAAGTGAAATTTAGAAAACTTTTGGACCGATGCATGCATAGCAGACTATTCAGGGCTGTCAAAGTTCAAGCAAACAGTATGGAAAGGACACTAAGCCTCTTGCTTCTGAGCTTATGACCACTTCTACCTTTTAGATGATTACTGTGTGATAGGAAGGTCACATCCATCTATTCCAGTTTTCATGCCTGTTATGAACCATCTGCTGGTGGCCACCGTCACTTGTTGTAACACTAGGTACCTGTTGTACTATTGGGTTTCTTACCCACTTTTGGTAGGAGACAGCTTTTATGTTTTAAAGATCGCAGACTCCTCAAAGTCATGTTAACCAGCCATTCTGGCAGGATGCCTCTTACCCACACTTAGACATGAAACAGCTAGTTGTCTCAGTCACTGACACCCTCCTCATAAACAGAGGCCTTCCAGAAGGTGACTGTGTCCCCTCATTCTCAGACAGCTGTCCAAGACAGATGGGATATGCTGCCATCACATTCCTCCTTATCGACCATTAAGAGATCTAGAGAACAATAAAATTAGGAGAGCTCCCGAGAAGGTAAGTCTTAAAAGGTAACATTGGGCCTAACAGACAGCCAGGCCAACAAGATGCCACTGTGAATCGTGTGGCACCTCCCAGTTGAACAGCTGGTGGCAGGACAAAATTTGAACTTAATTTAGTGGAGAAAATAAGGTTTGGAAGGACAAAGAAAAGAATCATGACCTCTGGGAGGACAAGACTAACGCTTGCTTGGGTTGAAGGGCAGGGAAAGACAGGATGTGGGGAGATAAATGATTTCAGGTAAGGAGTATAAGCAGTCAGGTCTCAACAGGGTCAACTGCAATCACTATCTTGCTATCACTGTGGGGTCACTGTGAAAAACCAAGCAGCGCAAAAAGGAAGACAGAGGAAGCAGAACAAATGCTGAGCAACCCATGTGGCAGATTGTACCCACTGCACAGAAAAAAATTTAAAATTAGATCCCAGGATGGGGATGAAAGAAATAATAGAAAGGGTACAGGTTACTCCTTCTGCCTCTGAATCCTCTTTACAATTAATAACATGTTACTGATTGACATGTGAACCTAGTTCTGCTTAGGATCAACCAAGTCCATGTACCTAAATACCCCATGTCAGGCAGCACAAAACATACCCCAATTTTTTGTTATTTTGGTTGGTTCTCTATTGACATTTTTAACCATAACTAACGTATGATTTTCCATCAAAACTTACCATGACAAAAATCACAGCTCTTAAACACAAGAGTACAGCCCACAGGCTCTCCGAGTTAAAGCATGCCCTGGCACAACAACAGCATGGAGGACATACTCAGCCACAAAGGATTACACTAGCCGATTACCACAGACACATTTGTGCATTCACCCTGAAAAGCCACACACGGACCAAACTTTGGCAAACAATGTCAATGACAACAGGAAATGACCCTTCATGTGGGCACAGAAAAGATTTGGCCAACTGAGGAGAACCTCTAAGACCACTGGGTAAAATTGTCTTCTCCCCTAGGCTGGCCTTCTCTGCAAATCAGCTGAAAAATCACACTGCAAGGCAAATGAATCAGATCAGTGGGTTCAAGCCTTTATTAAGCTTGCAACCATTTCTTACAGTCCTTTCCCCCTGCATTAAAACTGGTTTTCTTAGGATATAAAACATTCTTGCCATAGGGCAGAAAAAAGAATGGGAAAAGTATATTCATGTAGTCATGGCTGAAAGGGTACTTTCCCACAGCAGCATCTGCGAGGAATATTTTGTAGTATCTCTAGTTGCCTTGGAGACACTGTGCCAACCTGATGGGCCAGTCACGTCCTCAGCTGTGACCTCTGAAACTGAACCACAAAAATGCAATGCATTTGGGCATTACAGGCTATCCATCTAGCCTGCTATGGCATTACCCTGCCCTCTGCTCTCTTCTCAGGATCACTGTATGAATTTGAATCATCCTTGCAATTTGGATCCCATCTTTCTTTCCTACAAGGCATTTAAGGGCATGGTCCCACAGCATGTAAAAAAAATGACCAGAGTACAAACAACAAGTCTTCGGTAGAAAGCTTCACTCCTCCAGAGAATCAACAACAACACTCCAGGGGCAAATGAGAACTGAAAGCCTTTCTCCTCAAGACCATTTCAGAACTATTCTGCCATTCCACCAGCACAGATACCTCAGAGAAGGGTGACACACAGAATGCTGACCTCCTTCCAGAGGGCCATCAGCAACAGGTCTGCTCTGAAAAACCACCAGCTGGAAACAGCAGCATCCTACTCCAAATATCTGCTCCTTGTACAACAACCACATTCCTCTTTCCACCACCTGAACTACTGGTTTCAGAACGCACTAACAATCAGCTGCAAGGTGAGCCAGCTCACACCGTGGACCTCAAAGGCAGACAGGGCTCAATGGCAGCATCAGGTAGCTGTAGCTGCTGGTCTGATTTGACCAAGAGAACTTTCTTCACAGTGAGGAAGAAGGACCAGCTCAGTGTGCTGCTAAGTTTAATAGTAGGAAGAAATGATTTTGCTGTTACCAAAAGCATATAATTGTTGCACCCATTTGCAGGTTGTTCTGAAATGTCACTTTTTTTTTTTTTTGGCAAAACAAATTTTGTGAATCCTTTCTTGTTCAAACAGTCAAGTTACTCAGCTCTCTCATCTCATACAGACATGGATGAATTGGGTGCCAATTCACGGGACTGCTCTCTTCTCTGTGTAAACCCACTGACAAACAGCCGAGCACAGGAAGAGCACTGTAAAAAAATGGAAAGGCTACGGGTCCACACACAATGTCAACAAAGCCAAGCTCTCACCACTTCACCTGGGATATTCTGCCTTTCCCCCCCCTTAAGTTGTGGGGTTGGACTATTAGGAAAAAGTTGACACAGCTGTCCCAGATGCAAACCCACTGGCACTTCATCTGATATCTTAAAGTGACAACAAACAAACAAAACCAAAAAGATTTTATGCCAAAGACAACAGCCCAGCTTCAAATGCATGCTAACATTTATGGGAGGATAGAATATCTGGAATCAGGGACCACAATAAGTCAAAACTTTATTTTTTGTTGCTTTTAATGCTAGCTGAGAAGTTGTGAAAAATTAGTAAATTCTAAACCCTAGGTACAACATAATGCTGGCAAAATTTCATGCCCTTCCAATGATGGGTAGGTGATCTAGGATGTAAATGGCAATATAATAATGGTGATGATAAACAAGATAAAAACATGTAATTCTGCATAGTAAAGAAAACCCATTATGACCCACTTTTTGCTGTTGGCCACTGTTCAATAACTGGCAATTTAGCCACGAAGGAGCTTATTGCTATGCATCTGCAATCTGTCAGAAACAGTTCTCAGTTGAAACATACAGTTACTGCTATTCTTTGATCTACTGTTGTGTATGGGACTTTATACTCTGTGTGCACAGCACTCCTAACTGGAAAAGTGTGTGCTTTTATAACATAAGGGCCATATACTCTCTGTGATGTAGTACACTGGTTCATTTATAATATTAACTGGTCTTTTAT
Source organism: Elanus axillaris (assembly GCA_026212715.1). NCBI lineage: Eukaryota > Metazoa > Chordata > Aves > Accipitriformes > Accipitridae > Elanus > Elanus axillaris. Next base: position 6,530,709 of record JANZLQ010000095.1, on the reverse strand, counting down.
TTTACTTTAATCCTTCATATTGACACTACCAGCATGCAACATACATGATACACGTTTCATCTGCTATCACCACCTCCTCCCCCCCAAAAAACCCCAAACCCTAAGTAATTCGAAGGTCTGTCTACTAAGGTTTTCAGGTGGTAGAACCTGAACAAAATCCCTTTCGATTTCAGTCCAAATTCTCATAATGATTTTATAATTAATAAAAATCATCAGAATTTCAAAAATCTTCTTATTAAGGTTTATGATATGTTCCTTTTCTCCTTACCATAACAAGTTCATTTGAGAAAGAAACTGAATTGGCTGAAGAGAGTACAACCAATTCTTCCATCAAATCCTCTTCCAGATTAACCTAAAACTTCTGTTTTAGTAGCTTTAAATGTGCTGAAGAAAATCTATGATTTTCTTTTTTTTTAAAAAATTATTTTCTTGTTCATGTTTTCCAAATTATCTTTATGAGTCTAAAAGTTCAAAACTTTGTTTTGTTTTGCTTTTAATGAATATGTAGATTTTGGCAATGACATCTGTGCCAAAGGATCTGGGAGCTGGCATAGGAATTTGGCCCATTGTACGGATACCTCTTAAGTGCCTGTCTCTGGTTTACTTATCTCACTTCCCTCTGACCTAGTAATTCCTATTTCAACACAAATATTTAATGGATTTATGTGTAAAAGAGAGAAAGAGAGATGTACATATTTTTGAATCCAGCCCAGTATGAAGCAATCATTTTCAATTAGCATGTCCTTAGATGAATACAATAAGCCAGTGTTTTTCATTTCCAATTTGTCTTGTTCCGTGCAAAAGGAATTAAAGAGATAAAGGACATACAAAGACTGGTCCCAGATGCAGCTGTAAAGCAAGATTTATCAATTAGTGTGTTAGAAGTATCAGGCTGGCCACCATTCCTAGGCCTTCAGATTCCTGTTAAATTAAATATTGGACATCCGGCTGGTTACTTGAGATAGCATCAAAATACGTAGCTGCACCCCAACACTGTTCTATGATCACTAGATTTAGTGGCATGCAATAATTTATTTTAACAATCACAATTCAAGGAACAAGAAGATGTAGTAAAAATAAAGGCCTCTTTCCATTTCACTTCTACAGGGGTAAACTTCAGAGCATTAGTTACACAATTTTGCATTTTATCAAATATTGCTGTTCTTCAGTACACAGCAAAGCCATCCTATCTTTGCCCTCTCTCTGTGATGTGCTATAACACTGGCAGTCACGGTCAGCACTTGTGCTGAATGTGTAGTTTTCTGTTAAAGCAAATGTAACTTGGATGACCTGCACTGAACAGAAGTCACTTACATTTGTCACATATACAAAGTATGACCAAAATCCACTGTAAGTGTGTTCATCACATGTGATCTTACTTGAACTCAGGGTCCAGTATCACAAAGCAGGCACTTTGGTACCAACGCTGACTTAAGGAATTCTTGCCACTGTTTTCTACCCTTTTTTTGCTCATTCCTGCTTTGTTTTTCATGCCCTCAGTTCAGCCAAGACAAGTGTTTGCAGAGCCATGCTGTGAACCAGACCATTTTATCAGAGTCAAAAATAGAGAACATTAATTTTAATCAGGATGTGTTCAGTTCAAACTGCAGATCCCATAAACACAAATAATGGAAAGAAGGGACAACAGTCAAACCCTGGTGCATGAATGAAGAAGTAGTGAAGAACTTTTTAAACCACGTTTGCTGTCAAAAGCCCATGCACTGTGAAACTGTTTGAAGTAGCAATGGACTAGCCCAGCTGAGGTTGCAGGGCACTAATTGAAAGCATAGAGAGTCACATCCCAATCTTAAGTGAATAACATTTATACAGTAAAACTGCAGACCGCTGTAATGCTCTTATCCTTGTTTATCTCTGTGTGATCTCTCTTTTCCTACACTGAACTGCCAGAAGTCTCCACACTCTGCACACAGTGTTCCACAGACAAGCAGCTTGACTTATGCCTTGGTGAAACAATCTCAGAGTTGTTGAAATAAAAGACTCTACATAAATATTAATAAACATTACTATTACAATTTTTATTAACTTTCAAGAGCTTACATTTTCACAGGCACACAGGTGTTCATGAACAAACTTTAATGTGCACTTTTAAAAAGGTTTTCTAAGAAATGATGAGAGTAAACCTTCAGTTTATACCTACAATAATGTGTATGAGCGACTTCATGCTAGAGCCAATGCAACTGAATGCATTTTCCTTCTTAAATCCTCCATAACTGCACAGAAATAAAAAAGTAAACCATTAAAAAAAATGGCACTAAGCACTTAGGAAGCCAAGGGCAGCTTGGCAGAAATGAGCAGTTCATTTGCCTTTAAAGCTGCATGTATTTTAAAATACATAAGATAATATAGGCATCACATCCTCTAGTAGGTGCCGATGAGAAACGTCTGCTAAATTTAAAAAAAATATGTCCAGATAATGTTTAGAATTCCAAACAGCAACACAGGGTGAAAGAATATCTGATTATCCAGACATAAATCTTTGCAGATAAACAGCATTCTGTGTGCACCTAGTATTTGCTGACAACATCTTTTAGTGCTCTCTCCTTGGCATCACCTAAAGAGCAAAGCCAAATTTCCAGAAGCCAACAGGGAAAAAAACTGTGAAGAGGGTCATAATTTATACTCTGAAAAACAGAAAAGAAATACTTAGCAAAACCATCCTATCTCTGCCCTCTCTATGCAATGGCCATGATACTGGAAGCTGCACTCAAGCACCTGTGCAGAATGTGTGCTTTTCTGTTTGAGCAAATGTAAGTTAGAGAAGCTACAATGAACAAAAGTCACCTATATTTGTCACATATACAAAGGCTGAGGCTTGTGCATGAAAATGAACCCTATCACCTTACCATAATTTCTCAAACACTTTGCCTATACCCAAAGGACTGTTTTAAGCAGCTGGTTTATATATGCAGGGTAACATCTACATGTTTCCCCCCTGCTGACCATTCAGGGTAAGAAGCCGCCAGGATATATATTGAGCTCACACAGCTCAGTACTGAAATAAGGCAAGCCCTGTGAACACCTGCAGCTGCAGCATTTCCACTGCTGCACTGGGTGGGGAGAAGATGAGAGGTTGGCAAAGGTAACTTCAAACATCCTCCCTTGACTGTGGGAACTGACCTTCTCAGCTTGTCAGCTATTCTTAGGGTGGTGAAGGCAGCAAGAAGGAAGGCAGACAATGCCCAGTGGCTTTTGCCAGCTCCTGTGGGACAGCTGAGGCTGCACTGGAGTCCGTGTGAACCATGTATTTTCTCATTCTGGCTTACATTAACTCTTTCTTCCATGGTTTCCAGATGCTTGTGCTTCCCTCAACTGGATATTCCAGAAGAGAACAAACAAGTTGTCAGTAGGTAACATTAGCTCCCTGCTAACTCCACTTTGGGCTGGCAAGTTTCTAGTTTTGTTCTCTTTGTTAATAAAAAAATTGGGGGGGAGCAGTGTTAAACAGCTGGGACTAGCATGTAAATCTGTAGTTACATCTCTCCTGTGGCTAGAGAGAGATCAATACAGCTAAGTAAATTCTACACATCCCTGTCCTCTTCTGTGTTATCTTAGAGGAGTGAACTAGGGATAATCGGCGCCAGAATTCCTCATGTCTTAAATCTCAAAAGCGTAAGTTTAGCCACTAGGCAATCTCAACTCTGTGTTAGCGGAATTGTGTGCCATTTAATTTCTTTGATTTTAAAACAATAATTTCTCATCACTCTCATTCACTATCCCTCTACACTCCCTCAACCCCTCGGCAATGACAGCCCCAGCCACACAATGCCCATTTTGTATTACTTCTCCGCTTCCCTCTGCCTCTCCAGTGCTGCTTGACCCTCCCTCCTTGAGCAGCTTCCTCCAGAGGAGCCTAGAGGAGCTGGGAGATGGCACAGAAATGGTGCAGAGCATGGTGTGGTCTATGAGAACATTTCTGATTTTTCATGAGAGCAGTCACAGAAGCAAGAACAGACATTCCTCAGTAGGACAGGCAAAACCAAATAAACTGTGCTGATGTGCCTGTGCCATGTCTCCCTCACCTCAGTATCTGTGCTGCCCCAAAATGCCCGTGTGCAGCAGCACCAACCAGCAGCCATGCTGGTTCTCCAGGCCTCTTGCACTGACAGAAGGAACATGGACCTTCATAGCAGTTGCTCCCTTGTGATGGCTTGACCCTGGCTGGATGCCAGGTGCCCACCAAAACCATTCTATCACTCCCCCCTCCTCAGCTGGACAGGGGAGAGGAAATATAACAAAGGGCTTATGGGTCAAGATAAGGACAGGAGAGACCACTCACCAATTACTGTCACAGGCAAAAGAGACTCAACTTGGGGAAAAGTAACTCCATTTATTACCAGTCAACCACAGTAGGGTAATGAGAAATAAACACAAATCTCAAAACACCTTCCCTCTACCCCTCCCTTCTTCCCGGCCACAACTTCACTCCTGGATTCTGTACCTGTCCCCCAGCGGCATAGGGGCAGGAGGAATGGGGTTTATGGTCAGTTCATCACATGGTATTTCTGCCACTTCATCCTCCTCATGGGCAGGACTCATCACACTTCCCCTGCTCCAGCGTGGGGTCCCTCCCATGGGAGACAGTCCTCCATGAACTTCTCCAGCATGGGTCCTTCCCACGGGCT